>PVIW01004288.1:0-137334 GCA_004026585.1 Noctilio leporinus
CCCCGTTCCCCCTGACCACTGAAGGCCTATTCCTTGTATTCATATACTTGGTTCTGTTTTGCTTGTTGTTAGTTTTGCTCGTTATTGTCCCGTAATGGGTGAGATCATATGATGTTTGTCCTTCACTGACTGGCTTATTTCACTAAGCATAATACTCTCCAGTTCCATCCATGTTGTTGCAAAGGGTACAAGTTCCTTCTTTCTTTCTGCTATATAGAATTCCATTGTGTAAATGTACCAAAGTTTTTTGATCCAATCATCCACTGATGGGCATTTAGACTGTTTCCAGCACTTGGCTATTGTAAATAGTGCCGCTATGAACATAGGTGTGCATAGGTTCTTATGAATTGGTGTTTCAGGATTCTTTGGGTATAGTCCAAGTAGTGGAATTGCTGGATCAAAAGGCAGTTCCATTTTTAGTTTTTTAAGGAAACCCCATAGTGTTTTCCACAGTGGCTTCACCAGCCTACATTCCCACCAACAGTGTATGAGGGTTCCCTTTGCCCCGCATCCTCGTATGGCATTATTTTTTATAGTCACAGCTTAAATTATTTAAATGACAAGAATTGACATAACATCAGATTGTCTGATCTGTGGATCTTTACATAATCCTTTACAACCACATGGGCTATTTCTTTTATCTGTTGTAATGTCATTTGTAGATCTTGAAACCTTTGCCATTTTATAAGTTGTAGAAATCATTAAAACAAAATAGGCCATTATATAGTTCATTTGTTTCCATTGATGCAGGGTGGTTTAATGTCAATTGAAAATAAGCTGTTTTAATTTTCTTTTTTTTTTTTGGCTCATGACACCAGATTTAGCAAATAAAAACATAGGTTGCCCAACACAACTTGAATTTCAAGTAAGTGGTGAATTTTAAGTACATCTCACACAATACTTGGGACATGCTAAACTAAATCTTTACTGCTTACCTTAAATCCAACTTTAACTGAGTATCTTGTGCTTTATCAAGAAACCCTACCTTTGGCCTTTCACCTGCAGTTCATCAATGAAATGTGTTTGATATTATGATTAGCTTTATTTTCTTAAAGATTTAAAAATTTATTTTTAGAGAGAAAGGAAGAGAGGGAAAGAAAGAGAGGTAGAGAAACATCGATGTGTGAGAGGTACATCGATTGGTTGACTCTTACATACCCCCAACAGGGGACCTGGCCCCCAGCCCAGGCATGTGCCCTGACTGGGAATTGAACTGGTGACTTTTCAGTTCTCAGGCTGGCATTCAATTCACTTAGCCACACCATCCAGGGCATGATTTTTAGCTTTATTTTGAACCCTGCCTCACCTGGCTTTAGGTGCCCTGCACCATTTCATTAGCAGCAACCTGTTAATGGGAAGACTCAGAGATTTCAAATCAGCTCTGTCTCAAATAGCAACTACAAGGGTTAGGATTCAGAGGCAACTCTCCAATGAAATATTTTGAATCTCATCCAATAACAGTGCATTGTTGTGTGTTTCTGAACATCTAAGGGGGATTTCCTGAGGCCCTCCCCAAAGGTCTCCCTGAGACTACATCATCAGACCTGCCCGTAACCCTCCCTTTTTACAGAACAGTATATTTTAAACAGCAGCAGTGTTCTCACATAGGAGCTGAAACTAGAAGCCTTCTAGAATCCAGCTGGCAGCTGATTAAAAAAGAAAGTTATAGAAGAGGTTTGGATTTCAAATATCTCTTCTGTGCCAGGATCTTAATACCTCTCACAAATATTAATTAGATAAGGTATACATAATTCTTTCAGGATAGGTCTGTTAGTGCCTCTTGAGAACTGTGGCTATGTGGAGCCTGAAGCAGATATCTGACAAAACTTCAAGGCAGATTTTTTAAAAAATCACTTAAGATATTGGGCTGTGGTAGAAATGTGTACCTTTTATACCCAAGGCAAAAATCTGTAAGTAACTGTTACATGGAAAAAAATTGTGGCAAGTTACCAGGTGTGATGTTTAGAAACAGTTTTATTCAATACCAAATAAGATGATTGGTAGAATACAACTTTGATGATAGCATCTTCTAGTTAGAGTCCAAATTCTGACACCTGCCTTTCTTTTCCTTTTGTGCAGAAATAATGACCTGGGAACTTCATTACAGGTGTTAAAATGGAAAGAATGAAAGGAAAGAAGGTTTTATTTGTCTATTTTTGTGTGTTTGTTTTTGGACCATGGTTGTAAACATTCAGCTATCATTTCAACTTCCCATTAGTTAGAACATAGATTTTCTTATGTAGGGTTATTAAAATATGCAGTGGAGGACAAAAGTGGGGTTGTAGTTGTGAGTATGTGAAGCAGAGTTTATTCTTGCATTATTTATTTATTACTATATTCTTTATTTGTATAATTTGTCATTTATACTTATTGTTGTTGTTGTTATTTCTTATTACTTTACTTATCTTTTAGGCAATGATGGCTGATAATTTAGCTTATTTTGCCTACCTCCATATATTGTCTTTTAAATTATATTCTTGCCAGCTCTGTGTGGTCCAGAAGCATAGCCTCATTAGTGACAGAGTTCATCCATCCACTGCTGTATTCATGATGGATTGTTGCTGGTGCTGTCTGCCCCTTATGAAACCTTTTCAGTTTCTGGCGGAAAAGCTTTTATAATCCCGCAGATGGATGGCAGAATGATACCACTACACTGGCACTGAACTTTCATTTGATTGTTACATACTTTATAAGATTTTTTGCTTTGTGCTGCAATTTGGATCCTTTAGGAAGAACAATAGCAATTATTATGAAGATAAAAGGATGCTCTCCTTATTCACTATGCAAAAGCTACAATGTACTGTCTCTGTGTGTTTAGGGAAATGTCTACAACTCCAGTCATTCTATTGAGTTAATGTCATGTGTCATATTATGAGAGGACTTCAGTACATATCATAATTACAACATAAGGGGGTCCCAAATGGCTATTTACTCAACAGAGGGTCCTAAAGAAATCTGGTGGACTGAACACTTCTTACTTTGCTTGGGAAAAGAGGCAAATTATTGATGGGCCACACTCTTCTAGTCATGGCAGTTCTTGCTCTTGATGGATCTACTGAGTGAGAGGTAAAAATCAAGATGGATTCAGCCATCAACGAACCCATGGGGAAACCTGGGTGTTTTGTCTTAAAAATGACAATTGTTGATGGAGATGGCATGCAAGTGAAAAGACCCCTGGAGCGCTTCTGCTTGAAAAACTGTTCAGGTAGGCCAGAGCAGGAGAAAGGATTACCAGTTTTTGAGACTAAGTGATCATTCATCACTTACATTCTAAGAGGTGTTGGTGAGGAAGGAAGCGTGATGTCAAATTACATATGGGAACTGGGTAAGGAAGGGAACTGTGGAAAGGAGCTGTGGCTATTTCAGAAATTCTGCATAGGACACATGGGAGAGGCTGGAGGTAGCCTTTGCCTGAGGTAGAGAGAACATCAGGATGGGAGGGGAGAGATAACTAGAAATCATTTGGGGCTACTTAAAACCAAACCACCCCCTTGGATGCTGCTTCTGCGAATGGAAAATTCATTGCTTTATTTTTAAGGGGCAAGATAACAGACTCCTCCTCAAATATATATGAATATAAACTATATTTTAATACACCATTTTAGCTTTGTGAAAGTGGCAAATGGAGCCTTTTAGATTTCAAAACGTGATGGCCCTTCATGGCAGGTGATTTAAAGTATTCTCAGCATTGCAAAAGAGGGCAAAGAATGAGAAAATGCCCAGAAATGTCAAGAGGAATTTTTCTGCATGGTTCAGATCCATTAGGGAGGGTAGAGCAGCCTGGCAGTTCCTCACTTCTAGGCAGCCTTCCTAGAACAGCACTTCAAAGAGTTCTGTTTTGACTATATCCTCCTTTAAATGCTTACAGAAAGAGAAACACAGCCATGCTATGTCTCAGGTGAGAATAGGATTCGTGTTCCTTTATGTAAGAAGCAACATGGGTAGAAGGGGCTTTGCTAACCCTGGGATCTTCCTTTCTCCTCTGCAGAGTTATTGTATATGTGGAGTGCCATGTGAGCAAACATTCCACAAGTATTATTAAGCAGGTGTACCAACAGATAAGTTTGTTTTATTTTACTTCACTTTCTTGTTTGCCTCCCACTACTAGCTTTTAAGGTGCACAAGAGCAGAATGTTAGCTATTTTATCTAAGCATTGTCCTCAGCATGTGGAACAGAGTAAGATATGTAATGAGTGTTTTAGCAAATATTAGGTAAATTGATTTTTCATTGAGAACCTACATGTGCTAAACACTGTCTAAGACTCTGGAAATACAGCAATGAGCAAAATAGACAAAGCAGGCCCCTCAGGGAGCTTACATTCTCTGAGGATGACTAATTTTGACTTGGTCAGAACAAAACCAAAAGTTGACTATCTAATCATCATTTCAAACTCAACATGTCCAAATTTGGGCTTCTGGATTTCCCTCCCCTGAGGGTCCCCCTGAATTCAGTCTTCTCTGTCTCAATTCATGGCAACTCCAACTTTCTAGTTGTTCAGGCTGGAAATCATAAGTCATCTTTGAGTCTCTTTCTCTGAACGCCCCTTATCTAATCCCTAAAAGTAAAAGTCTATTTGCCCTCCTTTACAACACATACAAAACCCCAACACTTTTGCTACTGCCATTGCCTTTACTCTGCTGTGACCCAACTTCATCCTTCTCCTGGGATAATGCAGCAGCCTCCCCTCTGGTCCACCAGCTTTTACTCCTTCCCTCTCAAGGTCTGCCCTCTGTGCAGCAACAGTTGATCCAGTGGATATGTCAAATGATGTCATCGCTCTGTTCCCAGTCTGCAATAGCTACCCATTGCACTTGGAGTAGAATTTAAAGTTCTTAAAATGATTGGTAAGACCTACTTCAGCTCCCACTCCATCCAGTTTTGGACCTGGCCATCTACCTCTCCTCTGCTCACCCTATGCCAGCCCCACTGGTTTCCTTACAGCACGCAGTGGCTTGATCTTCTGACTGGAACATCGTTTCTCCCGATATCCACATGGCTAACTCCCTCACCTCCCTTAAGCCTTTGGTCCAATGTCACCTTCTCAATGGGACGTGGCCTGACCAACACTTAAAAAATTGCATTCTATTTCACTTACCAACACATATTCCCAATGCCCCTTAGCTGACTCTTGTATTAGCTTTTTTTGGAGCTATGCACATATCAAATATTTCTTGATAAAACTATATATAAGCCCTGGCTGGTGGCTCAGTGGATAAGGCGCCGGCCTGCGAGCCCAAAGGTCGCTGGTTCAATTCCCAGCCAGGGCACAAAATCAGGTTGCAAGCCAGGTCTCCAGCCAGGTCCGTAGCTGGAGGCAGGTGAAAGGCAACCATACATGGATGTCTCTCTTCCTTTCTCCCTTTCTCCTTGCCTTTCTCTCTGAAAATAATAAACTCTTAAAAAAAAAAAAAAAAAAAACTATATATATTATTTTTGACATGTATATCACTGTAAAATAGATGAAACTTCTGAACTCTCTGGCCAACTAAGAAAATGTTACCTTTGAGCTCAGCTAGAGATGATAGAGACCTCCACAATTTGAATATTTTTTGAGCATTTTCTGAGTATTTTCTGAATAGCTGAAAATAGCCTGATGATGAAAAGTGATTTGAGTCTAAGGGAAGCAGCACCGGCCATTTCCCTGTCCTGTGTGAGAAAGTTAAGTCAGATGCTAAGTGTTGGGAATATGAATCAGTCACTAATAAACTAAAGAACAGAATATGAGTTTTCTTGGCCCTCCAGACTCCGTGTTTTGCTGTCATTGGTGATTTTAAAACATAAATTGTGTTTCAGTCTAAGCAATCAATAGAAGTCAAGTCCTAGCTAAAAATCTATATTCTCTGAACACTGTTATCAACCTTCCAGGGCTGATACCCCTTGACATTGGCTGCTGTTAAAATGAACCAGCCTCATCAGCCAACAAGTTCTTATTGGTACCCTCTGGCTTCAATAGGAACATTTGATTATTTAGCAGCTGCCAAAAACAAAAACAAACAAACAAAATTTTTAAAAAACAACAAAAAATGAGCTTAACAAATAATACCATATTTATCTTGAAGCCTTAGGAATAATGGTAAAATTTCAAACTATGTCAACTTGAAAAGCAACCTATAAACACAAAAAAGGGAAAGATAATACTTTATATTAAAAACATATTCCTTGTTTGTTCATTGAAGTCCACTTGTCTGTCTCAGCCACCTTGAGGTGCAGCAGCATTGACTGTAAGCAAAGGTGTAGCAAAGGAGCAACCCTGACCTTGTGCTGGAGTCCCCACAGGGAAATGTGTCTGGTGTGGTGGGCTTGACACTGAGGACAGGTGACCATTCCCCCACCTCTCCTCCAGAGGAGATAGCATGTTGCCTGACTGAAATGAAAAGCAGGGCCTGAGTTCTTACTGGAAGGGAAAGGAACACACATTAAACAGAGAAGGCTACTGAAGGAGAAAAAATACTGTGTTACTGAGAATGGAATTTCAGTTTCAAGGGTTATCAGAAAAAGGGGAGGTGTGGTTTTTGAGATTCAGAAATTCACAGCTAATTTTTTGTTAAAAACAAAATTAAATGTCATTAAGGGACAGTTGTCCCTTATTTTAGAACAGTTTCTAAAAGCAGCATTTAAGCACTGATTTTTAAAGAAAAATTTGTTATAGAAACTATAAACATACACAGAAAGTGACAAAAATGTATCTATCATCTGTCCAAACCTGATCTATTCTTTTGGTTTAGAACTTCTGGAAATATCAATACATTGGAAAAAATGTAAATGTCTAACTAAAAAGTGCTAGTCAGATAAACTAGAATACATTCAATATTTATTCAACCAAGCAACACTAAGCAACTGCTTAAAAGAAAGAGGCGGTTCATTCATGTACTGACAGGTAAAAATGGTTACAATATACTGATTTTGTAAACTAATACTTCACAATATATTGAAAATAAGCAATGGATAAAATGTACATTGTGATGAAATATTTAAGACATTATGTGAGAAAGTGGCTAAGAAGGATAGGGTGGTTTTATTTGGGTCGGCTTTGCTTTTTATGCTCTTTTGCTTGAAATTTTTAATAGTTTGGGTTCCCTTCATAGTTAAAAATAAAGATAATCAATATTTTAATCCCTTTTTATCAATAGTTAATAGCTGTTTAACTGCTAGGTGGCTATTCCTATCTTCAAACCTTGATTCAAAAAGCCTTCTGATGGAGTTCTCAAAAATAAGATCTTAGAAAAGCAAATAATCTCAGAGAGGTTTACAGGATATCACTGATGTAATGGGCAAGGAAGTTTCTGGGAAAAAAAAAATTGGCTTAAAGTAATATATTTTCTAAAGCCAGAGTGTTACATAAATTATTGATCAGGACAACCATCCTGGAGCGTATTTTAAGAGGCTCTGAGCTAACTGATCAGTATTTAAGCTGATTTGTTAGTTCTTAATATCTTCAACATTTGTCACTTATGGGAGCAATTTTCAATTAAAACATTATTCTAAGCTTTTCTAAAATGAAATTTATCAACTTAGATAGCAAATAAGAAAAAAAAGCCATCAGAAGAATAGATGATTTGTTTTTCTTTTGGCAACATTAAATTTCTTATGTCATCTTTTCAATAAAATAATCAATAAGATGTGGTCTAGGCCAATGCTGGAAGATCCATTATTAATACTCCATGGCATTACCAGGGAACAACACAAGAGTAACCAGAGAGAGGGCTGGAGCAGAGAGGACTAGAAGAGAGTTACTCTCTGGACCAATCCTTTCATATTTTAAATAAAGGGGAGTAGTGATTCAATATTTTTCTTTTTTAATTTTTTAATTTTAACATTATACTATGTTTATTTTAGCCACATCTTCATCTAATTCTCCCAACAGTCCCATGAGGTAAGCAGTGATATTGCCACTTAGTAGTTCAGAACTTCTGAGGCTCAGAAGTTACATAATGAGCTGGAGACCACATGTTGGTGAGAGAGAGCTAGGCTTTGAACCCAGGTTTACCTTTACCCACCCCAGCCTGTAATTACCTTGAACTGCAAAATCAAGTGATAAATCCTTTTGTGTAAATTTAGTCTCTAGAATTTCTCCCAATTCTGAACTTCTTCTCCATCCCACAGATATTGTCTTGATTGAGAACCTTATTATCCCTTCCTAGACTAGACTATCACAGTAATTCCTAAATAGTCCCTGGTCACCCTTTTTCCCCACAACCTCTTGCCATTTTTGGGACTCATCAGGCAAGGCCAGGTTGCCTGCTCCCCTCCAAAAAATGAGAAGCAGACCCAGGACTCTTCAAAGTCTTCCAAGTGTTTAGATTGTTGTTGCTAAATTCCTAGCAACATTTTTACTAAAAGGAATAAAGGCTTCCAGAAGAAGTGACTAATTACATGTCTGGGTTAAGAAACATATGCAATAAATCTGACATATCTTGTTATATCAGATAGCAAGGATGCTATCCAAGGCTACAAGGCTCCTGTCAACAAAAAACTCAAAAACCACTTAATGAGGCTCCCTTTGGCCAAAAATAAAACAATTTGAGCATTGATAAGGATAATTTCAAAATTGGATCACATAGTTTAAACTTGTGAGTTCATAATAATACCAGAAACAAAACAATAATAACACAAAATTTTATTGATCTCCATTGGAAGCTGCTGATAAGCCAATACATTTTTTAAAAAATAGATCAATAGAAAAAATTAAGTAATATTGATAGATTGGTTGACCTCATTTTGCCTTTATGAGTTGCACCACTGGGTGATCATATATTAAATGAAGGGGTGACTGACTGTCTCTAGACAAGGATTCCAGTGAACAAATGGAGATGGCATAGTGGAAATAGACTATCACCATATTGCATGACCTAATAAGGTAGTAAATCTTGGCACTGACCATCAGCAGCTGTCAACAGCATGTAGTATGAAACAACCAGAAACTATATATATCTCCAGATGGAAGAACACATCATCCCCTATCAAATAGTCTTGCCACATGGAAAGGAAACTACATCTGATCAAGCCTCCACATCCAACAATCAAGTCATAGAAAACACAGAAGACCAAGGAAATGTTAAATTACACCACAGGAATAAAGTCAGCAAAGTCTAGATTATAGAAAGCTCTGTAGCACAAACGATCTGGTTTTTTCAACAAATAAATTGCAAGGAATAAAAGAGCAAGGATGAGAGAAAGATTAGGAGGGCAGGACATACGGACTAAAAGGATATTTAAGAGACATAGCAGTTATGGACTTTACGGATCCTGAATCAAACCTAAACTCAAAACATCAATAAGGGCATTTATGAGACTAATGTGAATTTAATCATTGACTAGATATTTGGTGACAGTAAGTTATTATTATTTTCAGCATAATGATATAGCCCTTATGTTTTCAACTGAAGTCCTTATGTTTTAAAAATAAATATGGTTATATTTAGATAAGAAAGGCTATGATGGCTAGGATTTACTTCAAAATAATATGGGAGTAAAATAAGAGGTGGGGTTATTAGAGAAAAAATTATTGTGAATTAATTCTTGAAACTGAGCAGAAGGGGAACATAGGGATTCATTATACTATTATCTCCCATTTGTAGATGATTAAATTTTTCTATTATAAAAAAATTTGTAGAAAGAATCTCCCAGAACGCCCTAATTTTTAGAGAAATAAGTCTAAAGTCTTTAGCAAGTGGCTTAAAATCTGAATTTGATGCAGAATAGAAGGAAGAGGTGCAAGAAATTAGGATGTGAGAGGCTGGAGAAGTACATACATGGGTCACTCTCATTTGGGAAATCCCCAGAATAGAAACATCTGCCACATACATTCCAGCCTTTGTCCCTGCCAGTCCTCATTCTGCAACATCATACTCCTCCATTCTCTGCTACCAAAAGTCTGTTCATCCCACAAGCCCAAATTTCCCCTGAAGTTGTTTGCATATGTTAACCCCAGTAGACTTCCAGACTTTGGAGGGCAGGGATCCTGTCTTAGTTTCATGTCCCTCCTTCCCATGTACATATGAATGCACACACTGTGGGTGCTCAGTGCTTGTTGAATTGGACTGAGGTAATTGAGGCTCAAAGATGTGGGCCCTAAGGTCTCCCAGCTCCTAAGTGGCTGAACTTGGACATCAAGTTCATATACATAGGAATATAAAAAATCTTAAATACATAGGCATGTAAGCCCCCAACTTTATTTATTTAGCTATTGAAGGGGACATAACACATGGAGACAGCATCCTTGGTCCCTGAACACTAGACAGCAATAGTACCCTACAGGTATTGTGACAAGCAAGATAACTAAATAAATAAGTAAAAATAAAACAACAGAGGGAAAAAAGAAGGAAGGGAGGAAAGAAGGAGAGGGGAAATGTCTTCATTTATTTCTAAACTTACCAGACTCATTGAAAACCAAGAGTCTAAATTAATGAGACTTTTAATGACCCTCCTTTGAGCCCCACACAGAATAGGTCGCTCTAACCATATTGCATTTCTGATTACTCAGCCAGCCTGCCAGCTGCAAGAGGTCCCTAGATGTCTCAGGGACGTTCTGATTTGGATATGGCTTCTAGCATGTGTACCATCCTAGCATGTGTACTGCTTAGAAGGCATACGACAAATGTTAAAAATACTGTTTCCCTTCTTCTTTGCCATGTTTAATACTCTATTGTTTTCAACATTGTACATAAGTTAGAGTCAGAAAGAGAATTGAGAAAGCAAAAAGTTGCAGAAGGTAAAAATAGCCTCTACTCTTTTTTGGTACAGCTCCTTGCACTGAGGATATGATGCCTTTCCTTTGTGCACAGGGAGGGAGAGATCTGCTTCTGAAAAAAGTATCTTTTCAGGTTTTTAAAATGAAACGTATTGGTTAGTAACATTTATAAGTTTCAGGTGTACAACTATTATGTAGGCTTAGAGTTGTGAGTATGCAAAACATAGTTTATACTTGTATTATTATTAATTATTGTATTATTTATTTGTATTACAACTGTAAACTTACTTTTGCCCACCCCTGGATGGGTATTTGTGGGTGAAATGTATACACATACCTGCATCCTTCCTTACTAAAATAATTAGAACTTTAAAAGGGAGAGACCAATGGTTCTATAAAGAGTGTCTTTTTCAGGAAGAATTGAAATTCAGTAGATTCATACATTTTCTGAAATATCTAAAATTCATCTCTCCCTAAAATTTATCAAAAAAGTAGTGTATTATATTCACTTAACAGCTATAATTTATACATCCGTTATCTTCTGATTAGTAAGTAGGATATTTATTAGGTAGGATATAGATATTTATTTGGCTCTGTAGCTATCTATTTAATGTTGTTTTTTTTTTTTAATCATAGCTTCCCTTTTAAGAGAGAGTGAAAATCAACATTTGACATTCTTTCCCCTGAAAAAAATATAACTTCACTTATTAGGAGATTTCATTGTTCCAACAGTTTTGCTTATGAAGGCAAGAGAAATATCCCAAGAAAACTGAAGGGTCTCCTGTCTAAAGCTTTTATTAATTTGGGTTACTCTTAAAGGAATAAAAAAAATTTTAACGCTGATTGAAAAACAAAGCTGCTTGATGAGAACTAGGTTCATGCTGAGATAAAAAGTTAGAGAGCAAGAGAACAGCCTCATTATATTTTTTAAATCCCAGGGAGAGCCATTGTTTTGCCAAAGCAATGTGGTAAGACAGCCTGGGACCCAGCATCAGTGCCCAGGAGACTGGGAGTCAAAAGCTTTAAAAGCTTTGAATTTTTTTCTAACACAATTAAGATTAAAGGAGTTAATCAGGAAATCTGAGGTTACGTTAGGGTGAGCAGGTCAATCAGCTCTTATATCTGGTTTGGGGCACATGCTTGCAATGACCAAACTTTTCCATGGAAGATGGTACTTTATGATAATCCTTCCAGAATAAAAGAACTGACAAGAAACATTAAAGTTTGAAAAGTGATCCCCACCACCACTGACATCTGAGCACATCCTGGCCTCTCCAGAGACGTCTAACTGAGGGAAGCAGATGAGCCATCTGGGGCTCAAACCCTGAAGGGATGGACAGGAGGAGGAAGGAAAGTGGGTCACATTTGGTGAAGCAGCCTGTGTGCCTTGGCATGTCAAGCCAGCCAATCTGGAGGCCACCCTCTCTACCGTGGCTGTCTGGCCACCTCAAGACCTCTCTCCAAAGGTGGTGTGGCTGCTGCTTGAGACTGTCCATGGCACTGGAGGCAGAAACTCGATATAGGCCTGGAACTCTAAGGCTCGACACCGACAACGAATTCTCAAAATTACTGGAAAGAGATCATTCGCTATTTAAGTAGGAAGAAGTCAGAGGAAAGGGAGAAAAAAGAAAAAAAAAAAAAGCCCTTTTGATTCTGACATGGTATGTGAAGGGACAGGAGTTCTAGGGGAATTACCCAACGTCTTCTTGCCTTAATCAAGGTTGGCTTCCTTGGAAGGCACAGAAAATTTGAATGAGAGAGACAAAGTTCATTGACATATACCAGCCAATACCTCATTAGGTCTTTGCTAGTCAAAGTGACATCATTTATCTTCTTCCTTAAGCTGGGCCTGCTCTACTCAAATGTCACTGACAGCTTGGATTGGAAAGAGCACCTATGTTCTTTACATAGCCTTTACTGCAGGGTTTTTAACAACCAGATTTTCCCTGTGTTTGCCTCATAATGCCCAACCACAACACAACCATGCTGCTACTTTAATATACACAGCAAGCATCCTGTAGTTCAGACCTGGCTGCAAACTCAATGGTTCTACCTATTTGTTTTCTTTTCACTTGTGATACTCATGGCCCATTCTAGCATGGTGTTTAGAAAACACAAACAAATTCCACTGTAACTGCAACTTCCGCTGGTAGTGATGACAGTGAATAAGTGACAGGCACCAAGCCCCCATCTGTGATAGGAATGTGGGCCCACATCATCTGGACTCCTGAATGTGAGAATTATAGTGTACATGCATTTTCTTGATGTTATTTTGGGAAAAATACACTTTTCTTAGCAGTGGACATAAGCAACACTTGACTTTTCTTTCTGATGAGGAATTTGGCAGAACATAGGCAATGCAGGAGCTGAGTAAATTCAGGAAAACCGATTAATGGTTAGATCAAAATTCAACTAAGAATTTAGGTTTAAGCCCTGATGAATAAAGTATCTTTCTAAAAACATTAGCTGTTTGGCTTTAAATGGAATGCCAGAGTAATTCAGTCTGTGTTTCCTTGCTATAAAGCATCATTTCAAGGTATAAATTCAATTTATGGTATGAAAAAATGGATATGATACATATAAGCTTGGCTTGATTTAATGGGATGACAAATTCAATATTCTGGTAAATAAAATATTTCAAGCAACTGTTTCCTCTGTATAATGTAGGTTTCCACTCTTCAAAAATGGAAAGAAACTCAACATATTTAAAACTATATTTAACATTTACAGTAAGGTCACTGATAAACTTCCTGTCTCCATTTGTCATCTGTTAAATAAGAGTAGTAAATCAAATGAGCTTTGGTATCAGCTCTTTGTGGATACACCTAAAATTGTATCCAATATTGCACATATGTACGTATGTGACTTTTTTGCTTGGGAAAAGAACCATAGATCGTATACACTACTTAAACTCTGGGTTTCACCCCTCAATAAAGCTAAGAACATCTAACATTCATTCTGCAAGAATTTGATCCTTAAGTGATTTACTGTTTCTTTGAAAATTCATAAGCCTCCACCGTATGGTCTGGTACTTGAGGGTATCCTTCTACTAACAGTAAGTAGTATGGCTCAAGTTTGTTCAGGCCATGGCTTTCAGCCTGAAGGTTTCCCTTGCGGAGAGTGAAGGCAATGCATATCCTTTCAAGTTACGGATGGGGAAATGGGGGTGGGGAATGGCTCAGGGATGTGTCACTGAAGCATTCAGTGACAGAGCCTTGGCAGTCAGTCATAGGTGTTTTTACTTCCTGGTCCGGTTTCTTTCCATTATAATCTGTTATGTAGAACTCCATAAAAGCTACATTGCAGTGCACACAGCTCAGTACTTTAGAAGTCCCCTTTGTTAGTTAAGATCTTCAAACTCTAAGCCCCCCAAAAAAACTGATCCAAAATTAACCAGACAAATGGCAAGCATGCATTTCAGTTTTAAAATGGAAAATACTACCCTGAGCATTTATTTTTCAGGCCCTTGTTCCTTAAATTCTAGTAACAGCCTTTGAATAGCACCTTGTGGTTTCCACAGAGCTTTCAGGTACAAAATGACCCTCAGGCCTCACACACCATTGGCACTCAGCTAGTACCCCCACCATTATGTAGATGAAGAAAATCAAGACTCCTAGAGGGGAGGGCACATGTCCAAAACCACAAAGGGGCAGAGCTGGAACTCAATACTGTTCCCAACTTTGTGCCTATTCATTTTACCACAGCTGTCTCTACCATGTTCTTAGGGCTTTGGGCAGGCAGGGATGGGGGAAAAGGGTGCACAGGCTGGGAAGCATTTCTATGTTGTCCAGCAAGACTATTTTCATGACTCATGCAGTGGAGGGGGTGCTGTATACAAAAGCAATTCTACGATAAGATAACAATGCATTTCCTGGAATCAAGATTTGAAGGACAACTATCTCTCTGACCAACTCTGAGGTTGAAATCCTTCCTCATTCTAAATGCAGTCCACAACTTTTCCACCCCCCCAAATTTCTTTGTAGACTTACATGTTTTTTCTTTCTAGAAAAATACATAGCCTATTTCAAAGCAGGAGAACCAAAAGAGAGAGTTAGGACAAGAAAGGCTATTGTTACTCTGTATTGTCTTATTGCCTTTTTGCAAATTCCATAGGAACAAAAATCCAATAATTAGCCTATTATCTTTTGCCAACATTAAACCTTTTCCCTAAGCAGTTCTATGACATTAAGTAGCTGGCGGGGATATTTATATATGATCAGACTGTGCTGAAGGCACATTATAATGTACTGGAAGATGCATGATCTCTGGATTTTTATTTTTAGTTCTAAGAGATTTACAACTAGACATAGATATATAAAATAATAGAGAGTGTTTTGCCAGTACAAAGCAAAACAAAAAACAAAAAACACTCAAGATGAGCTAGTGTGATTCTATCACCGCAGTGGAGCTCAGACAAGTTCTCATTCCACAGCTGCAAGGAACTTGGATTTGGTGCCTATGACCCTGCTTTTACATTCTAACTTGGTCATTTAACAGACAAGGAACACAAAGTAACATTAAATCTAATAAGGTGCTAACCATGTGTTAAGCAACTTACAGACATATTCTTATCTGACTCTACAGTAGCCCTTGAAGGTTGGTACTGCTGGTCTCTATTTCCAAATGAGGAATCTAATAATTTGTCCAAATCCATGGACCTAGTGGCACTCAAATTTGAACCCAGATCTCTCTACCATTAAACGCATGCTCTTTCTATTATTCCTGACTTCTTTTCTGGGCTTCAATGTCTCTACATGTAAACTACGATCATTCATCATACCTTCTAAAATTGTTGGATTATAAAAGATAAATCTGCCCAGAATATTTTTGATATACAGGAGGTCTGTGATAAATAGTATTTCTCTTCCTACCCTTTGTTCTGGTAATAGTTCTGTTTTGGTTTGTTTGTTGACTTGTTTGTTAGGTTGATTGATTTGGGTTTTGTTTTTTGGTTTTTGTTTTTTTGGGTTTTTTGTCTGTTTGTTTAGATTTGAACATTACTCAACTCTTTAAAATACAGAAGCAAAAAGATGCCTCTAAATAGAGCTGTCAGAATGACTTTAGAGGATAAGAAAGGCAGGGATGGCTTTTTGCTTTTCCATTTGTGTCTGGAGGAAGAGCTGCAGAGTGGGGTGGTGTTGTCCTGCTCCCAGGAGGATGTGTGGAGTTTGCAGGTGCTTCTTTAACTGGGTACCAGGCCTTGCAAATAATGGTAACATCCCTTCATAAAGCAGCTGCTGTCCCACTGCCATGGGAGGGGTTGAGGCAAGACAACAGCTAAGCTGGCTACACCCCGATAGGTCTACAGCATTTCTGAGTGGCCATTGTCCATGTAGGCAGGAATCAAAGAGCACTGCCCAGGCCTGGTGCATGGTGGAAAAGGAAGACAGGACTTCCCAAGAATTTGCAGAAAGTGGCAGTATTTCCTTACCTGTAAGTGGCAACCTGCTTGCTAGTAAGGAAAGACTACTAGTCTCCAAGATAATAATTAATTATTTATGTATGTATGTATTTGACTTCACTCCCTATCTAAGGGCCTGGCTTCTCTACTTATAGATAGGTAACTATCTCAACTATCTAAACTACAAGTTTCAGGGAGCATGAAAAGCATTCAGATAAGCTGGAATGGTTGAAAAAGGTGGTGACTCAGTCTCAGAAAGATATTCTGGTATTTTCACTCAACAAATATTGATCTAGCAACTTTCTGAAGTGGGGATGTAAAAAAATGACAGAGGCACACACTTCATGTTGCCTGCACTCAAGGTCTGGTAGGAGATCAGACTTACAAAAAAGATACTAGAACACAGCCTGGCAGGCTAGCTGTTTGAAGTATGAATGGAACATAGTAGGAACCCAAAGAAATCAAAATGACTATTTTGCCTGATGGAGAAGTGATATTTGAGTTAGTTTTTCAAAGACAAATAGGAAGTTGCTAAGCAAAGAGCAGATAGAAAAGGAGGACCTCTTAGGACAATGCATACATGAAGAGCTGGCATCCATGCCAGGAGATTGTGAGGAATCCAAGAGGTGTGGCCAAAAGACAATGAGACCAGATATCAAGCTTGGGGCCAGGGTGAAATATCTGGGCTCTGGCTTATGACAGTCACTGGGCTCCAGTCCTAGCTCCGTCACTTCTAGAACATGACTCTGAGCAACACAGTCACTATTGCAGGAGGTTATGTGGGCATTAAATCAAAATAGCCCTTAGTCCAGTTCTAGCAATAGCAGTACACAATAAAAGTCAACTCTTAGCAGTATCTGTGGCAGCAGTAATTGATTTTACAAATAAAGTCAATAACTAAGAACATGAATAGTGTTCACATTAGGCCTCTCAAGGGTATTTTTTAAAGAAAAAGATCTAGAACAGGGCTATCTGAAAAAACTTACTGTGACAATAGAAGTGTTCTCTGCACCACCCAGTTCAGTAGCCATTAGCTGCCTCTGGCTAAGGAATATTTGAAATGGAACTAGTTCAATTGAGAAACTGCTTTTCTAATTTTATGTAATTTAAAAGGCTCCTGGCTACTATATTAGACCATAGAGGTCTGGAGTCATGGAATCATAAAGTGTTCAACTTTTAAGAGAACCTAGAGGTTGACATAAACTGTCCTCATTCTCCCCCACCACTCCCATTTTACAAATGTGACGATGGAGGCTCAGAGAGGGGGAAATTGACTCACCCAGGGTCACACAACTAGTTAATGACAGACCTAATGCAACCCATCAGGTCGTCTGGCTCTGCAGCATGGTTCTTATCATCCTGAAGTCTGGCTGGATTAGCTTTTCCACTTTAGAAAGTTCCCAATGCCCAAGCATTGTGGGTCCTTTTGGCCACCTCTCCTTTCTTCACCAGGCACATTTCTGCTCCGTCTGCTTCTGATACACAGGCTGCTTCCAGTAGGTCCCCAAGAACCCACAACTCACTGACAGATACTTCAGTTCCTAGTTGTCACAAATGCTAATGGGGACATGATGTACTGGTAGCAGCTCATTTGGAACAAGATACCCAGCACCACTATTTTTGTAACTAGTACTTTTCGTTGTTGTTATACTATTATTATTTTTTTGTTACTTTGCATGGGTATTAAACCAAAGTGTCAACAGAAATATGACCTTTTTTTTTTTTTTAATGTAATGTTCTTTTTTTTTTTTATATTTTATTTCACTATTTTTAGAAAGAGGGGAAGGGAGAGAGGCAGAGAGGGAGAGAGACATCAGTGTATGGTTGCGTTTCACCTGCCTCCAGCTACAGACCTGGCTGGAGACCTGGCTTGCAACCTGGTATGTGCCCTGGCTGGGGAATCGAACCTGCGACCTTTGGGTTCACAGGCCAGAAATATGACCCTTCTTATACTATTTACTAAACGGGAGCCAAAAATCTGTATTGTTGGAATTTTGAAGTGATTAAACCACTTAACCAAGCTACGGGTTAAGGAGGTGCAGACACAAGTCTTTGCAACAACCAGTGTAGTGAGTCATCCTTGAACTCAAAGGTCAACAGGCTGAGGGGATTATGGTGGTACCTGATCTACAAATGTAGCTCTTCCCCTCTTCTGCTGAGAGAAGCTGTCACCTTTATCTGGAGCAGACCCTGATAAGGAATGGCATGTGGTATCAGAGCTGAGTTGCAGATTTGCTGCCTCACTCTCCTCCTTCCTGCGGGTGTGGAATGAGCAGGGTGGATAGCTGGGGAGGAGCAGACAGGTCAGTTAGCATGTGTTCACATTCACACAGTGCTCTTCTACAAACTACAGGAGGTACTTACTGTTGTCCTCCCCAGCACCTCTCACTGCCGCCTGCGTCAAGGACAGCACCACAATTCTGAATATGCTCTAAACCTGGCTCTGCGTAAGCACTGAGGCCATATGGGTCTCTGCTTCACACACACTCTCCTCTAGTTTCTAGAATATTCCCAAAGGCCCTTCTTTCAGCTGCGCTGTGCTTTTCACAGTCAGTTTAGCTAACTCTGACTCATTCTTCAGATCTTCTAGACATGTTGGTCCCTCTGATAAGAATTCCCTACCCCCTACTCTCAAATAGTAAATCAGCTTCTTTAACACCCTACCACTGGCCCTGGCTGATGTCACAGTGGATAAGGTGCCAGCCTGCAAACCCAAAAACTGCTGGTTCGATTCCTAGCCAGGGCATATATCAAGGTTACAAACCAGGTCTACTGCCAGCCCTGTAGCTGGAGGCAGGTGAAAGGCAACCATACATTGTTGTCTTTCTCTCTCTCTGCTTCTCTCCCTTCCCCCTCTCTCTAAAAATAATAAATAAAATCTTAAAAAAAAAAAAAAAAAGTATATCTATGGCCATCCCACCCTGAACATGCCCAATCTCATCTGATCTTGGAAGCTAAAAAAAAATAGTGTCACAATAATTAAAGGGGGAAAAAAACACCCTACCACAAACAAAAAAGAACGAAGAGGAAAAAATACCCTGCAAATTACATACATACACAGTAGGTCTCATTGCAGTCAAAGTAATTCCAAAGCCCAAAAATATGATCATGTGATTAAAAAAAAAAAAAAGACACTGCTATGGCATTCTTTCCAAAACTGCATAACACCAGTCTCACGAGAAAAACATCAGGAAAACCTAGATTTTGGGACATTCTCCTGCCCACCTGACCACTGACCAGTATTCCTCAAGACTATCAAGATGATTTAAAAAAAATAAAATAAAAAGATTGAGACACTGTCACAGATCTGAGGAGACTAGGGAGAGATGAAAAATGGAATACAGCATGTGCCTAAATTGGATCCCAGAACAAACTGTGGACACTAATGGGAAAACTGAAGAAATCCAAGTAATCTTGGTATTTAGTAATATTATTAATTATATTTAAAAGTTTAATTAATAGTAGTGTAACAATTAGGATTCCTTAATTTTGATAAAAGAACGGTTAGGGGTTACTGGGTGAGGGGTATATGGCAACTCTGTTTTATCTCTGCAATTTCTCTGTAAATCTAAAATTACTCCAAAATTAATAGTTTATTTAAAGGTAAAGGCTCCTCACTAAAATAGCCCGTGTTTTCTATAAATCTAAAATTATTCCAAAATAAACAGTTTATTTAAAGATAAAACCTCATAACTAAAATAGTCAGTGTTGGCTTTTTGTTAAACTAATGGGGGAAGTAAGTAAAATAATGACTAAAGTTTTCCTGTAAAAAAGTTTAAACAAAGCAATCACAAAAAGGAGGCCTTCTGCTCCCTGCTGAGCAGACCCTGACATCCATTGTTACCAAAATCCCTTAACCCCTTGGCTCCTGTTGCAGCGCAGTCATCATGGCTGTTAAAGAAAAGGTCATCCTGACACTTGTGAAAATAGTGAGGAAGACTTTACTCAAGATTCTTGCAAGATGATTACAATAAAGGAGAGAGACTGGGCTCAACTCTGAATCCAGCAAGGACGTGTGGGGGCTCATAACCAGGGAATAGAGTGAGGAGGCCAAAGGAAGGCAAATCACTAAGAGGAAACATCAACGGTGGGGGATTGTTGCTGAAGCAGCTCAACAGGGAAGCAGGCCAAGGACTTACGTACCAAAGGCGGTGGATGAGGAACCTGGTCAGTTATCAAAAATGATCAGGTATGAAGGGGGGCAGGGGATTCTCCATAAACTGACTTGGCAGAATTCTTGCTAACACTGGGCTGGGCAGACCAGAGACAGAATGGGAAGGGGCAAAAGGGAACCTCAAGGTTAAGGCCTAGTCTAGAGAGGGGCTCACAGGCATCTGACTAAAGTTTGGTTAAAGAGAGTCTTTATCATCACCAGCCATGCTAATACCATCTGATTTCAATTGGAGAGGCCTGTGCTACCAGCCTTGCTGACTCCCATCCAGATGATTTGGTTGCCTCTCTAAATCTTGGCATGCTGTAGCCCGAGAGCAGAGTCCACCTGTGATTTCACATCCAGCATCTGCCTCTTAGCCACTGATATTGCCAGGTTAATGTTATATGAGCCAATTTCTTCCTAAAGTGATTGGCTGGTAGGTCTGGAGACAGCAAGCTCTGAGGATCTGGCATGTACTTTTGCAGATGGTTTGATATCTACAACCCACCAGGAACGTCTTTCCCAAGAAGTCTTTTCTTTCCAGTCAAAAGATCCTTAGGCAGATGTAAGAACTTTACAAAGAGTGCAAACACAAGTCCTACAAATCTGCCAGTTTTGGTGAAGAAGATGGACTACCTGAGGGTTTTATTTGCCCATCCAGGACACTTGTTCATATTACCATATCTGGGTGTATAGGGCCTTGCAGAAATTGATAAGCTCTGTCTCCATTTTCCATTCCTCTCAAGTAGGATGTCATGGTTGTCTGTCATTCGGGTAGGTCCTGGAGTAGTAGTTCTTCATGTGAAGCCAAGTGATAAAATGAGGGCAGCCAGGCAACTTCCACGCTGAACAGTTTTAGTTTTTGGCCTGCATGCTGACCTAAAATTATCTTCACAATAGCCCTATGTCTCCAGCTGGCTTAGGCTGTGTAAGCTGCGGGGCACCTTAGAGCTCTGTCTGCTACAAGACAGACTGTCATGGGGAACATTTGAGGGGACAGCTTGTGGGGGAGGTTGACATTGGCACATGGGCAGAATTGGTGAAAACTGAAATTCAAAGTTGTCATTTCTCCCTTTTTTTCACTTTTAGTTACAAATAAAATTTCATAAGCTAACACATTTTGACTCCCCTAACTTCTTAAATAAATTCTGAAAGGATGTGAAAGGTGGTCATAAAATCCAACCGAATTCATGTCTACCTATAAGGTCCTCTTGTTCAACTGCTATTTTAACTTGTGGTTTTTCTTTGGGGGGGTAGCTTGACATATGGAGGAGGTGAAATAGTTGCTAGAATATGGAGCAAAATTCAGCCATTAAACATGCTGACAGATAGTCAGCTAATACCCCAACTCTGGTGGTTACGTAAGCCTCCCACCAGCACAGTGGACAAAGGAACAGACACAGGATTCTGATGTCTTGGAAGAGACTGGCAAGGAAATATAGGCACTTTTTAAATTTTGAAGACTTTGCAGGGTTTTGTTTTCCCCCTTCCTTCCATTTCCCTTCTTGCAAAAGTCTTTCATTTTAACTCCACATCCTAGCTAGCTTTCAAAATGACATTAATGTATACTTATGACTTCATTACTTTTCAGCTGTTTATAATACTTAAGGACAAGTCAACTATCATTTATTTACAGAATTTTATCCCATTTCTGTTTCTCTAGTTTGTCTCCTAGAAAGCCCAGGGAAATAGCTCTAAATACATCAGCAAAATTAGACATTGAACTTTACTTTCTCCCAAATGCTACAAATAAAATTAGAGCATTTGTCTCAAGAATAAGGAAAAGAACACTGCATCATTTGGAAACCAGATTACTAAAACATCAGGTCTAGATAATTAAGTTTGCACAGGTCAGGAAATAAAAAAAGCCAATTTATTCTGGTTTTATGCCTCACCCTATATGTAGGTGCTGTATTCTATAATAAGGCTTTTGTTCTTCCTGAATTTCATACCATCTCTTCCTCACCTCAAGTGAGGTTTGAAATTTTTACATGTCCTACCCTAGTTATGTGTTGGTGTACATAGAAAAAGGAAAAATAATGCTGGCCCTTAAATGAACTGAAACAGTAATTAATTTTGAAACCAGCTTCCATCCCCTGCCAAGGTTCTGCTGACAGCCGAGAGGAAAGGCTGTCTTTTGCTAATTTTTCATCCATTTTTCCAGAAAAAAAAGAGATTTTTTTCATTCAATTATTCACTTCTATTTCCCCATTACTCAAAGGTACCAAAATACATGTCGTAATTTCATTAGACAGAATTAACCAAACTTAAGTTTGCAAAGGTGTCAAATTTGTATTCTATAAACACAGACAGATTGGTCAGATCATTGGTTTCTGTTCATTCTGAGAGTAGCAGTGTTTTTCAGAATTTAAGAAATACTGTTATTCACTGAGAAAGTTTCCAATGATATGATTAACTTTGTGTCATTCCAATGTCACCACCCTGAAACTCTGGGGACAGAGCTTGGATGTTGCTCTAATGTACAACACGGGAGTGAAAACCACAGTTACAGAAAGATTTCTTTGCAAAAGAAGAAAAGAAATGCAGTGAAAGACAATAGTAGATGATGAGCTGGCTTGCCAAGTTGTTCATATTCAAAAATAGAAATAACCTTCCAGAGAGCCAGACGAGACTGAACACAGGTACGCAATAAACCAAGTGTTGGCTGTCAGTCTCCCCTTGCAGGTAGGTAGCAGCGAGGTAGCCACAGTGTCTGCACACAGGGCTTCTCCTGAGAACCAGGGGGAGAACCAGGAAGAACAGCTCATGTCCTCCTACTGTCTGTCTCACTTTCAGGAGCACCCAGAGGGAACTAAGCTCACAGGCCTCTGTGGTTGTGTTGGGGGATGAGAGCCCCTTCCTGGATGCATTAGGCCACTTCAAGTATGTGTGCAAGCATCTGGAGGGAAGGCACAAACCTAAACTCCTACTGAACATACAAGAAGGGGCTTAAATGCGGGAGCGTAGCACATCACCCAGAATGTTATAAAATCCACATTGCTGACATGCAAGCACCGAATCTGGGTGTGGTTGCCACCCCCATTTCCCCCAGGTTTAGCACGTGTGCCTCATCTTCCAGACCCTCCCGGTGGTCCCCCACAGCCAGGGGAGGACAGAGAAGGCAGACAGCCCCACCTTTCATTACAAGAGCTAAAGCGCCTTCTTGCTTGTGAAGACAGCCAGTGTGTCTCAAGAGGAATGATGCGTTTTCTGATCAACTGGTCTGAAGGCACAGCTCTGAGAATGTTAGCTGTCTCTGCCCATACCAGTCTCCTGAACGCACCCGGCCTCATCTAATCTCAGAAGCTGAGAATAAAGAATAAAGGCCAGAATACTGGACGTGGCGCAATGCAGCCAGATACCCAACGAGGAGGCGATGCCTTTGTTCCTCCCTCAGCACAGGCTGCTGGCTACTCCTTCCCTTTGGGGTGCCCCTCAGCACCTGGCTATCAAGTCCTGGGTGGCAAGAGAGTGGCCCTGGGAGCAGTGGCTTTTGTTTTTCATGGGTTTTAAGATCATAGTACATCACACTGTCATCTTAAGATCTCTGCGCTGAGCTCCCAAGGCTGCTAACAGGGGCAAGCGAATGCGCACGCAACCTTATTTTATTGCTCAAGTCATTCAGCATGCTCAGAACACAAGGCGGTTCACAGCCAGAGGACCAGTGCCCATTCACCTGTAACCAGGCGTTGGAGTGCTCCGAGTTAAAGGATGATTATGCCCACACAGGGAATTAGAGGTCATGTCTGCCTAAGCTAACCTTAAAAGTGACAATATATGGACAGGGGGTTCACAGTTTCTGGGGTTCCTGGGGCATCAACCAGATGAGACATTCTAGATCATTCTCTTCCAAACCTAATTTATCCCTTCATTCCAGCCTGGCCAGACTGGCCACTGCAGAAAGGGCTGTCCTCTTGTCTGGCCTTGTCCATCTTCTCAAGACTGAGGGTTTCTGGGCCACCTGGGGCTGGAGAGTTCACATGACATGACAGCCACCAGAACACCGAGGGACAGGGGCAGCAAGCTTCTACCACTTACGTGGTGACATAGGAGTTGTGGCGGAATCTTAGCACACTAGCTTTGGGTGGAAGGGAGATAAAAATTGTTCTTACCCCTCTCTCATTATACAGTGAATCCAAATCAAGTAAAACATCAAATCTACCTGCCACAAGTAGCTCTTTTGCTGCAGGCCCATGGATTATCTACTTTATAGATTTTTCTGAGCCCATTTTAAGTCCAGAAACACCGTCTTCTCCCTCTGCAAACTCCACCCAGGATGCTCCCAACCTATCTGCATGCGTTCAAGGCAGCAACTCAATTTTCATTTAGTCAAAAGCAAAACCTAATCAGGAGCCAAGGGTCTGCAGATGCATATAGTTTTGCTTTCCAGAGCTAGAGGTAAATATCTTTAAGTGAGAGCTCACGTAGAGTTGTAGGAGTCACATGTCTCCTTTCCGGCCTCAGCTCCTTAGACGCTCTGGACTTTGAGTAAGGCACCCAATCTCTGGACTCTTTGTTTCTCATTTGTGAAGTGAAGCTGCATAGAATAGTGGCAAACAGAAAGAGACCCAAGGCTGAGTACTGAGTGTTTGGGGCAGGTTGCTTACTCTATCCCATCAATGCTCAGACACCCATAATTTTTTTCTTTACATGTACCACCCCTGCAACTGTAACGTATTGGCAATATTTGCCTCTCCCTTAGTGGTGCAAAAGTTAATGGTGCATCTTGATCATTCCTACTTTTTAAGTTGTGTTTCTGAGCTGGCTTGCTTTTCTGAAAGTGAAATGGTTGGGCCAGGCAAGGGCTCAGGTTCCAGGTTCTGCTTTGCTGAAGTGCCCTTTCCATGGCTTTCGTCAGGTCAACGAGGAGCTGGTTTAACCTTACTCCTGATCCCAGTTTTCTCTCAGGCTGGTCTAGATGCATCTTTCCAGGAGGAAATCCTCAAGGCTTGCGAGAAGCTCGAGGTATTGACACAGCCTTCCTCCAACACCAGTTAGCTGGTGGTGCCAGTCTCTGCCAGGACCAGAGCACAACCACAAGCATAATGATTTCATGCGATAGGTACTTTGTTATTCCCACATAGCTCTTCAAGGTCACTGGTAGTGGCGGCCTGGCTGGGGCTGTGCAAGGATGAATGGGGGTATGAGCAGCATAAGCATCCCTGTCTCTGAACAGGGCAGGCCTGCAAACACTGACATCCCTGAGTCATGTCCTATGGAGCAAGGCTGGCTGCAGCATCCATCTGAGGAGCCACAGAACCTGAGCTAGGACAAGCAGAAGGCAGTGCCACATAGCTCCTGCAAGAACTGTCCTCACTTGGCTTGTTTGGGTTTGGCCCTGGAGAATTCGCATTTTTAGCTAGAAGGAATGCCTGCGAGTTTGTGAACACTGAATTACCGTCTTCCTGGCTTTTCTTTGCCCCCTAACCCTTCACCTTCTAGTTCAGCCATCCTCCACAACCTGTTTTGTTACCTTTATTCTTTATGTCGTTGATATCTTCCTGGTGGCATTTGTTCATCTTACTCTTCCAAGGTTGCCTATACCATGAAGAACTAACCAGTTAGTATGACAGTAGTATCTCCTGTCCTGTTGGAGAAACGCTTCCACAGTCACATGAGGTCAGTGGAGAGACCTTCAAGCCTTTCTGAGGTCCATGTCTTCTGTAAGCTAGTTAAAAATAGTGTCCTGAACATGTGAAGCCTGCTAGATTATACACCAAAGCTCACCTTACAAATCAATAACTAAAGGACTTGAAGCAGTACCTAACAACTTTTGTTATGCCTTGGCCTACCTAGGAAATGGTAATATTTGCATAGTACAATGGAGTTAACAAAGTAGAGTGCCCAGGGCCAGTTGCCTACCTGCCCAAAACTGGGGGCTTCATGTCCACACATATACCTGTAATCTGTTCTTGGCATTACAGATGTGTGCATGGACATAAAGGATGTCCCATCACCACCCTGGCTGGTGGCACAGTGGATAAGGCACTGGCCTGCGAACCCAAATATCTGCAGTTCTATTCCCCAGCCAGGTCACATATAACCAGGTTGCAAGCCAGGTCTCCAGCCAGGTCTGTAGCTGGAAGCAGGTGAAAGGCAACCACACATTGATATCTCTCTGCCTCTCTGCCTCTCTTCCTTACCGTCTCTCTAAAAATAGTAAATAACATCTTTTTAAAATTTTTTTTAATAGAATGTCTCATCACCAAATAAGCAGAATTCACTTGTTGAAGTAGAAAGAAGTATTGTATATGCTGTATATGTGTACCAGAAAGTTCTCCATTATTTGGGACCATTACTTTGAGTACTAACAGGGTTTCCTTAGATTTAAAGAATAACAAAACAAAACTCATGAAGTGTGAGAATAGCTAATATTTTTTGAACATTCACTAATCTAGTACATGGTGTTTGAATGCTTTATGCAACCCCAGAAGACTAAGGGTCCTATTCAGCCCTCAACCTATTTTTGTTCAACTTGCAAATTAAAGTGGTTTTTATATTTTTGAAAAATTGTTTTAAAAAACACCAAAAATATGCCTAGCACCTAAAATACTGTCTAGTTTCCTACAGAAACGATTTGCCAACTACTGTCAGAGGATGGCAAGAGGTAATAAGACTCCAAAAACCTCCAAAAGACACCAGTGAGCAGCAAGAGGAAGACTGGCTTGCCAAAGCTCCATAGTTGCTGAATGTAGACAATGAAACTCAATGAATAAGAGCAAGATGATTTTTATTTACAGCACAGCCAACAGCCAAAAGCTTCATATGGGAGGGCCAGCTCCTCTGCCACCAAGTCCCACAGGACACAATGGGACCAATGATGCCCATGTTGGCACCTGTGCAGCAGCTAAGGAATCCAGGACCTAGGGCTCAGCACCCTTTATGGCAAGTAGTGAGCAAGCCAGGCTCCCCCTCTGGAGCCAACAGTCAAATGGCAGTCACTTTGTGTCCTTTTGACCTACTTAATTGGCTGCACAACCAGCTACAGAAATGTCTCAGGTAGCAAAATACATGTCAAAGGATTGTTTGTCCCCATAGTGGGGCCCACATGGTGAGAAGCATACAGATGCTTGTGCTATGGCAGATTGCCTGTCCTAGCAATGAGATGTCCCTTTTAGCCTCATCACAATCCTACTACCCCATTTTACAGATGATGAAACTGAGGCTCAGAGGAAGGAAAGTAACAAAGCAATTTGCCCAAGGTTCAAAGTAACTTGCTCAAGGTTGCATAGCAACTAGGTGGTAAGCAGCGATTTAACCCTGAGCAGTCAAAATGCAGAGCCCAAACAACATACAGTTGCCTCATTTTATTCAGCAAGAAGCCAAGAACCTCAAGAACTAGACTTAAATTATATACTGATAAAATATTCATTGTTTTTCCTTCTTCCTTTAATAACAATAATGCTAAAAGATGGCATTTTTACAATGCAAAGGGCCATGCATAATCCATTTAAAGATTTACAAATGTTTAGATGCCAGCAAAAGTTTGTCAAAAACTTTCCTGGTAAAAAATAATGGATTTGGCCAGATTTAACATCTCCCAGCTATTTTGAAATTTTCCCTTCGCAGTATGAAAGGCAAAATACAGATTTAATTACCCTTCTCCAACTTATGGCTGAACTGCCTAATTACACTAAAAGCATTCATTGCAGATGTTATGAACAGCAACTCACAATAAAATATTTCCTCATAATTAACCAGGCCCATCAATTAAACAAAGTCTCAAATATCTTCTTCCAACCCCTTTTACATTTTTCTCTCTACATTTGTGCAAACAAAATCAGATTTGTATGTATAATACAGAAGCAGGTGCAAAGACACACTTCGCATGTGTGCCTGTGTGTAGAAAACATCACAAAGAGCCAAGGAGGTGGTGGAAATAGGAATGGGAGCATGTGCACATGAACTAGGGTGACAAAGCTAGGTCTGGTAGAGAGGGCATAAATAAAGAAGGCAGGGCTATTGTATGTGACTTTTGGGCTGCAGGCAACTGAAGCCCCTGAAAATGTTTAAGCAAAGGGGGAGAATTTAATGAAAGAAATTGGTCTTCCTTATAATATCCAAAGGCAAAAAATTCACACAAGTCTGAGGCAAGATGAACAAATCTCTTGATAAGGAAGCCAGCACTCTGCCCACTGAGTCACAAGGTCCCCACCCTGGCCACTGCACTTCTGTCCAGGGTAAAGTCAGGTCACACTAAAAAGCGGGGCTGTGGACTCAAACTGCTGGATCCATGGCCCTGTTCTGTCGCTTCCATTAATCTCTCTTTGCCTCTTGACTGTAGACACTTAAATTAAGAATTAAATGAGGTAGTACCTAACACATACTAAATTCTGAATATTATTGGTGCTTTTCTTTAATGTCTGTTTCATTCCCTTTCATCTGCAAATTGACTTCCCCTTTTTTACACACATGGGAAGATGCCCTCCCAATTTAAACATTAATT
Organism: Noctilio leporinus; assembly: GCA_004026585.1. Taxonomy (NCBI): domain Eukaryota; kingdom Metazoa; phylum Chordata; class Mammalia; order Chiroptera; family Noctilionidae; genus Noctilio; species Noctilio leporinus. The sequence goes on from PVIW01004288.1 coordinate 28,692, forward strand.
CCAACAGACTGCCTGGTATCTCAGTCCCAAACACAGTTTCCTGGAGAAAGGTATCTGATTAGGCCAGCTTGAGTTGGTGGCCAAGCGAGTTGACTGTGGTTAAAGGGCAGGACCATAGTGGTTGGGTGTGACCACACAGGCCAGTTCCTATAAAATGACGCAGAATTTTCATATCTTTTGTATCTACTATGAATATTCATAGCTGTAAATGAAAGAGAGTGGATGTTCTAGTAGACTTATTCATAAACAATTATATTAAGGAAAGATGAATGGAAATCAAATCCTATTTTAAGTAGTATATAAAAAGAGTATGAAATAAAATAAGTTATAAAGACTCCTTTTAATTCTGAAATAATAGCTACACCAAATATCCATTTTGTACATTAAAAAATAAAATATTTCAGGTATTATTTAAACCAGGTTACATGATGATCAGGAGATAAAGGTGTGTAGTTTTAAAGTCTGCTGCACAGGAGAAATAAAAAATAAAGAAATGTACTGTTCAGTTAGCTTGATTACCTCTTGAAGAAACTAAACCTGACAGCTTTTGTGTTTTTTTTTGTTTGTTTGGTTTGGTTTGGTTTTTTGGCATTCTCTTATGATAGATCAATAAGAACAGAGTTCTGTTTTGAAAGGATTTAAAGTCAAATACAAAGAAGCAAGTCAGCACCTACTTCCTCCAGTGATATTAAAAGATTTTGAACTCCTTTCAACTACTTGAGACGTAAACAGATTGTCAGATGCTGGCTCTTGTCCGAACTGTGTTTATTTCATTCATTTGGGGAAAAAATCCATTTCTATTCAATTCAGCATTTACTGTGTGTCATGCAAGGCTCTATGCTAGGCTCCATGAGTCAAGTCAGGAGAAATAAGATGTGGTCATTTTCCTTGGAACCTCACTGTGGGAGGAAACAGCCATGTATACTGTTGACACGCTCCCATTGCCTTGAGAGAGATGCCCGTTTACACACTGGATGCATTCATACTGCCAGGGAAGAAACAATCACTATTAGTTAACTCCGTACCATGAGCATTTTGCAAATCATGGGTGGTCGATTACTTCTTGTTGAATTAATTAACTAATTGCTGCACCAACACAGGATGATAAAAGTGCTCTTGTACAAGAACCAAATGTTATGAAAGTGTAAAAGAGAAAGAGTCATTCATTCATCAAATAAATACTACTTGTCTGCCGGGCACTGTTCTAAACATAAATGTACAGCTATTACTTTTGGCTAGAAACTTGAACAAAATGACATAAAGGAGTTGGCATGTGTGCTAGACCTTAAAGATCAGATTCATAGGTGCAAACAGGCATAAATGGTCCTGAGAGAATTCCAGGAGAAGCTAGAAGTTCGGTTTGGCTGCAGATGACAGGTGTGGGGGGTGAGGCAAGGCAGCTAAGATTACAAAGGGAGCAGAAGCCAAAAGAACTGCAAAAAGGACTCTCAGTGTTGGAGGATTGGCCTGGACTTAGTTTGATAGACAGTGGGGAGCTACTGAAACTTTGGAAGAGAGAATTCATACAAGCAGGCCATCTTTGAGAGATCTTTATCTGGAAATGCCGCATGGGATGGATTGGTGATGCTACAGGCAAAGGAGTGATAAGGGGCATGTAGAGAAAAAAACGAATAAGAGAACCACTAGAGTGTCAGAATCCACTAACATACAGGAGACACTATAACTATGAAACTCCTGGGACTAGAAAAAAAAGAAACCAAGGTGCTGAAGTTGACTCCTGAGCTTCGTGCTCATCTAATAAGGAGAGTGAAGCCACCACTAATGACAAGAAGGACCACAGGGGAAGGATCAGATTGGCAGGGAAAATGAGAAGGTGAGAAGCTTAAGCTGAAAGCGAAGAATCTGCAAGGAAATGAATAGCACATCCAGCTACAGGATTTTTAATTCAAGCAAGAGCGGGGACCACAGCCCCTGAATGGAGTGACCACCTATGAGATATAATTGTATTGATATCTTCGTGTATAAAACCAGTTTTTCCAGGTGGAAAGAGGAAGAATTTTGCAACTATAGTAGACAGAGGGATTGGTAAACTCCTCCAGAATATTGTTGGCCTCAGACCAACACAGGTCTAGCCAGAAATGAAACTTAGATATATAAGAACAGTGTGAGAAACCTCAGGCTCTGTCTGTGATCTAAGAGATGGGCATTTAGGACCATCCAAGGCAAGTCTTGAAAAGTCATAAGTTGCCAGCAGCTGAACTGAGAAGACAATGGAAATCATAGCAGAATGTGAGAGCTTAAGATCAGAAGGTAGGGAAATAGCCAAAATAATGGGTGCCAATCAAGCATCGTAATTAGGATAATCAGACTAACTTTGCCAGATGCTAGTTTTTCACCTCTGTTCACCTTTAAAATATTTGGCACATAAATCCCAGTTTGAGGCCCTCTGGTGCTGTTAATTTGCCTCTAAGTATTTGACAAAGATAATAACTAATGCTGTCAGCTGTGAAAAGATAAAAATGTTTCCAAGTAATTTAACCATGTCTCAGAACAAAGTTTAAAAACAGTTAAAATAACAGAGAAAAATTAACACCCAAACACATAAAAAGTTACAATGGCTGTCACCTAATAAAAAATTACCAAGCATGTAAATAAGCAATGAAATACAACTCATAATAATGAAAAAAGTAATTAATAGGTCCAGACTTAGAAATGATACAGATGATAGAATTAGTAGAAAAGAACATTGAAATAATTATAGTAAATATACTCCATGTGTTTAGGAAATAGGTAAAAGCATGAGCACCTTAAGGAGAGATGTGGGAGATTTTTAAAAGAGCCAAATCAAATCTATGGAGAAGAAAATTATTTCTAATTTGAAATATACACCAAATGGGACTAACAGAACCTGACATGGAGTAAGAAAAAGTAATATATTTGAAGACAAAGCAGTACAAATTTTCCAAAATGAGACAGGACCTAATACCATGTGTGGAGGAGATAAATATGCCAATGCCCAGTCTTCCTCAATCTTTCGAGGGTAATTTCTTCTTAAAAACCTCCATAAGGCAAATTTCTATAAGCCTAAAACATAATTTCAAGAGATGCTGATGCTTCTTGAACTCTGAAATTAAGCTTCCTACCAAACAGCACCAAATCCCCTTTCTGATGAACACTATCGCATTTATAATGACATTGGCTGTCATGGAATAGCATACAAGGCAATTTCCCTTCATTAATTACTCTGTGATAAAGCTAAATGCCTTTGTTTGGTTCATTTATGGCTATTGAATAACATACATTTAAACCTTTACTGTCCTTTCTTTAGCCCACAAAAGACAAAATAAATCAATAAAAGCAGAGCAAATGGTGCATTAGACTGCCTCTTTATAGACTTGCAAACCAAAATACTGGGAATACTGGAAAGATGACGTCATAGGGGCTCTTCCTGGCTTTTGGCGATCTGGGAGGTACTCACCATCCAAAACAGTTCTTGCGCATGTCAGTAATTGCATCAGCATCAGCCAAAGCAGATAGTACATGAAACCCCTGGCAAATTTAAATTCTTGTAAACCAAAAGGGTATTCCCTGGGGTATAAGTATAATGCAAAATAAACTTAGAGAAGAGTAAATAAGACCAGGTTAAGGATGGGGTTTAGCTGTTAGATTAAGGATTTTTTATTTAATTGGGAGGCATGTGAAAGCTGGAAAGGGAAGCAATGTGGTGAAAGATGCCTTGAAGGTTAATCTAGAAGTCACATGCACAGTAGAATTAGGCAAGGAGATAATAAGACGGGAAGGCTTTTAAGATGCCATTGTGGAGCTGGCAGAGGAAGGTGTGATTAGGCTGTGAATAAAGGAAATATCAATGTAATATCAAACACACTTAATAATAAAAATTAGTATTTATTGAGTGCTTATATGCCTGGCACTGTTCTAAGTGCTTACATATATTAGCCATGCATTTATTGTATATTTACTATGGGGTGTATAGTATTATTATCCCTCTTTTATATTGGAGAAAACTAAGGCATCAAGAGATTAAATATACAGAGTTAATGAAGAAGAGTCATGGTTTGAACAGTGCATTCTGGCTTCAGAATTCCATGTATGATCCACAGACCCTCAGGTCACTGTGTGCAGGTGCCATGATAGGTACTGAGAGTGACATTCAAGGATCCCAGTCCGGGAGAGCTCCAGAATACACTCACTTCCCTCTTGTCCATGGCCACTACCATCATGCAGGACAAGTGGCTTCCGCTCTTCGAAACAGTGTCAAGCAGCTTTCGCAGGCTCCAGGTTTGCCAGCCTCCAGTCAGGTCTCTCCCCTCATCGGAGTCATCCTTCAAAGGCCTAATAATGATCACATCACCCCTCTGCTCAAAATCATTGGGGCAAAGTCCCCAGTTCACATGTACGTGTCTTGTGTGTCCCTGCACAATCTGGTCCCAGATCATTTGCAGTCTAGGTTCCAGACATAAGACTTCAGCTCTTGGATTTTGTACATGATGCCTCTTCAGTTTAAAATTCTGTTCTGTCCTCTCTTCTTCCCACCTTCTTCCCTCAGAAAGTCTACTAGAACACCCTGACTCCACGTGCCTTAGGCCCTTCCGATGTGTTTGAGCAGTACCCTGAACCATCACTAACTATACAGCTTTCTAACCTCATGCATAATCTCTGGCTCACTCCACTGAGCTCTGTGAGGGCAATGACCTTGTTTATTATTTTATAGCAAGACACAGCAGGGTACTTAGTACATAGTGGGCCCTAAATAATTTTTTAATTGAAGGATATGTAAGGATTGAGTATGACAGGGTATAGAAAGCACAAGTGAGAAAGAAATCAAACTTTCTTCTAATACATTAAACCTAACTAGTCTCTTTGGCAGCATCAAAGGAGCATTTTTGGGGAATTGTTTTGGAATTGCTCAGTTTAGATTGGGACCTAATGAATATGGCGATAAAATGTCTTCCAAAAAGAAATGCACTGTTTGTAGCTGAAATAATAGAATCAGGTCTCATTTGGGAGGGTGGAGATTCAAAGTTGCTAATTTCTGGAGAGTTTAAAAGAGGAGTCCTTTTTAAAAGAGAATTTTGCTTTTCTCTTCTTTTCTTGGTAGTGTTTACCTAGACTGATTGTGGCTTTAAAACAGTAAAACAGGGCCCTGGCTGGTGGCACAGTGGATAAGGCGCCGGCCTGCGAACCCAAAGATTTCTGGTTTGATTCCCAGCCAGGGCACATAACCAGGTTGCAAGCCAGGTCTCCAGCCAGGTCCATAGCTGGAGGCAAGGGATGTTTCTCTCTCTTTCTTCCTCCCTCCCTTCCCTTCTCTCTAAGAATAATAAATAAATCTTAAAAAAAAAAAAAAAATACCAAAATAATAACTATCACAAAAATTATTCGTATTACACATAGAAATGAGAATAAATTTTCTCTGTGTGGTTCAAAAAGATTTCTTTCGTGTTTTTTTTTTTTTTTGCTGTTGCCCACTGGGGTCGTGAACAAAAGGGTGGGTTTCAGAGAAGCCAAAGCTGAAATGCTCTCGATTCAATTACACAGCAAATAGAAATGCTATTTCTGATCTTGCAAAGAGTAATTTTGGCTTTCCTATATATCATTATTTGATAAGGACTTAGTAAAAGGTAGATTTTTCTGGATGAAGACTTGCGAATGCAATTACCGCCCCACAGTCATAGCGTAGTCGGCAAAGTGCTTTTGCTTTAGTCCGCAGAGGCCCGACAATTGGTAAGTGCTTTTAAGATGAGAAGTGAATCTGTCACGCTAAAAGCAATCTTTGAGCTAGCGAGAAGGTGTGTCAGTCTGGGTGTAGGATAGCTCCTGTCAAAGGACATGTGGGCATCTGTCCCACGGCCTGAAGGATGACCTATTCGTTTTCTTTCGGCCAGCTCTGTGTGGAACTTCTACCTCATATGTCTGACTGGGAAAGCAAAACCTCTTCCTTTCTGATAGATCATTTAGAAGGGTGTACGTGTGCATCTGTGTGTGTCTGTGACTTTTTGGGTTCATGCGTCGCTTAACATTTCACTACAAAGTATTTCCCTTGGTAGCCTTCATATCTACAGAAATAGGATCCTCTTTACAAAAAGACCTGAAGGATTATGGGAATAGGCAGGCATATCTGGGTCCAAGCCCCAGCTTTGTTTCTCATGAGCTGTGTGACTTTGGAATGGGTAAAGAAATTGTGAGATATATATATATATATATATATATATATATATATATATACACACACACAGTATATATAAATATATAAAATTCAACCTTAAAAAATAAAGAAATCCTGCCATTTCCAACAACATGGATGAACCTGGAGGACATTATGTTAAGTAAAATAGCAGAGAGAAAAAAACTGCATAATCTTACTTATATATGGAATCTGAAAGTTGAATACATAAAAGCAGAGAGTGAGACAATGATTACCAAGGATGGGGACATAAGGGAAATAAGGAGATGTTGGTTAAAGGGTACAAAATTGCCATTATATAGGATGAATAAATTCCATAGGTCTAAGGTACAGCATGATATGTGCAGTATAGTTTATATTATATGCTGAAAGTTTGACAAGAGTAGATTTCAGGAACTCTCATTACAAACACAAATGGTAAATATGGGAGGAGATGCATTGTTAATTAGTTTGACTGTAGTAATTATTTCATTATGTATATATAATCATATCCTGCACCTTAAGTATATACAATTTTTATTTATTTTTATGATTATATAAGTTTCAGGTGTACAACACTATAATCAAGGTCTTATATACTACAAAGTGATCATCCTTAAAAGTCTAGTTGCTATTCATCATCATACAATTGACTTCTTTCCCCCTTTTCCCCACTGCCAACCCTTTTCCCCTCTAGTAACCACCTACTTGTTCTCTGTATTTATGATTTGTTTTTATTTTGTTTGTTTTACATCCCACATATGAGTGAAATCATACGGTATGTCTCTTTCTGACTTATTTCACTTAACATTATACCCTCAAGGTCCATCCATATTGTTGCAAATGGCAAGATTTCACTTCTTTTTATAATGCAGTAGTATTCCATTGGATGTAGCATATACTGCACCTTCTTATCCATTTATCCGTTAATGAACACTTAGGTTGCTTCCATATCTTAGATGTTGTAAATAATGCTATAATGAAATAAAAATGCACATATCTTTCCAAATTTAGTATTTTTGTATTCTTCAGGTAAATACCCAGATGTGGAATAACTGGATTATATGATAGCTATAATTTTAAATTTTTGATGACTCTCCATACTGTTTTCCACAGTGGCTATATCAATGTATAGTGTACAATGGTTCCCTCTTTATCATACCTTCTCTAACACTTGCTTTTTCTTTTCTTTTTGATAATAGCCATTTAACCTATGTGAGGTGATGTCTTATTGTGGTTTTGATTTGCATTTCCCTTATAATTAGTGATGCTGAGCATTATTTCATGTGTCTATTGGCCATTGGTATGTTTTCTCTGGAAAAATGTTTATTCAGATCCTCTGTCCATTTTTTAAACGGGGTCATTTTTTGTTGTTAAATTGTACGATTTCTTTAGGTATTTTGAATGTTAACTCCAATTGGATGTATAGTTTATACATACGTTCTCCCATTCAGTAGTTTGCCTTTTCATTTTAATAATGGTTTCCCTTGCATTTGGAGTTAGAGCCACAAAAAACCTTTGCTAAGACCAATGTCAATCAGCTCAGTTCCCATTTTTTTAAATAGAAATTCTGTGGTTCCGGATCTTATATTGAACTCTTTATTCCATTTTTAGTTAAATTTTGTGTGTTGGTGTACGATAGTGGCCTAGTTTCACTCTTTTGCATCCATTTTTATTTTTAAACATAAAATAAAAAGAGCTTGGGTAAGGAGAAGGGTGATGACAAAAATAAGGGAAGCCTGACAAGCTGGCTTGATGGAAAAAGATAAACCAGTTGCTAGACATAAAGATTGTGAGTGCAAAGCCCAAAAGGCATTTGGAGATAGAAGATGGGCACATAGGAGAGGACGCAAGCCAGGATATTTAAACCTGGAAATCACATTTAAAAGAAAGTCGTGAGTTAGAACTGCCTTTGCTCAAACTGAGTTTGTGTGCATTTAGGGTATCACTGTATAATCCCAACATTGCCAGCAAGAACATTGAAGGTTTTACAGAAGTGATCCAGAAGGTATAGAACGGGCAGTTACTTTCTGAATAATTTCTTTCTAAGTAGCAACATTTATAAAGCTGTTCTAAATTATTCTTCACATTGAGCTATCAGCAGAGCCAATTTTTGTACAGCTTCCATAATTCACCCAAGTTAGCTCATGTTGCCAGATTCTGTCCTTCCAGACTGATGTGTTTAATAGCATCTGCCAGCAGTGGCTGTGGAGCGGCATTTTAATGGATCCCAAAGATTTTCAGCAGAATACGCTGCACTCCAGTAGCAGTGCCGGGGCACCTCCACTGCTGGTGCTGCTGAGGTGGCCGTGCTGCAGGCAGCTAAGACATACTGAGAGAAGCAGCAGTTGGCAGCTGGTTAACAGATGAGACCCTGAAGACCAAGTAGTGGCTTATGTTATTTTAAGCTGAGCTGCAAACTCCTTGAGTAAGGAGAACAAGTGGCTTCTTTCTGGAGTAGTGAATGTGTTAGGAAACAAGAGCATAAGAGGCTCTGAATTTTGAGGCAAATTGAAAAATCAGAAAGCTTCCTACCCAGGTGACAAATGAGGAGGTAATTAATCACATTAAATGAGGATTCACTGTGGAACTTCTTCCAACAACCAGTCCCCCTCATCACATGAAGTAGTTGATTAAAATTCATTACCCACAACATCGTTTGCATAAAGCATGGTTCCTCATATTGATTTCAACTGATTCAGTTCATGATGAGCAACATTTCTGCAGAAAGGATTCACTCATGAAGTTAATAGTTTACCCTAATGACATGTAGATGGGAAATAAGATTTGTCCCTCCTTCCCCATCCCATTTAGCCTATGTTCTTCAAAACTGTGTGTGAGCTACAACCTTGCACATGTAAGTGGGGCCTCCTCATGGCAGAGCTCTCATTCCCATTTTCCTCTTCTCCTTATTCAGGGAAAGAATGGGTACATGGTTCCCCTCTTCCCTAGGAGGGTCTGTCTTTCTTGGACAACAGGACAACAGGACAAAAATGAAACATAAAGTCCTCTCCTGAAGCCTGGTGATGAGTAAGGTCTTGCTATATATACTCTATGGTCCATCCACAGCCTCCCTCTTCCCCCTAGTCCTGGTTCTAAAATGACCCTCCATCAGCAAAAAGGCCAATCAAGCACAAGATTGAGGGTCTTTTATGGAAAAAGGGGTTAATAATCAGGGAAACTGGATCTTAAAGAGGAGAAACAGCTTGTCCAAGAAATTATGGCCTCAACACCCACAAAACCAGGTAGAGACTTCAAGGTTCCAAACTCGGCCTCAGCACTTCCAGCTTGGAGCACTCCAGTGGATAACAAAACTCATTCTCAGTTAGATGTCCATAGAAGACAAGAAGAGCTAAAAGGCAGAAATCATAATTAATTAATGCCTTACTTTAGTGTATTAGTTAATAGCCTCCCAATCCCCTTCACCTACTCATTGATCCCCTTCTGTCTTACTGAGTTTGCAATGATGTAACACACTTCCACAGACTGGGTGGCTTATAAACAACAGAAATGTACTTATCACAGTTCTGGGGGACTGGGAAGTTCCAGATCAAAGCACCAGCATTGTCTCATTCTACTGAAGACCGGCACGTCTCCCTACATCCTCACTTGGAGGAGATTTGCTGGGGAGCTCAGTGAGGTGTCTTTCATAAGGGCCCTAATCTCATTCAGAAGGGCTCCCTACTTTCAAGACGGAATCACCTCCCCAAGGCCCCATCTTCAAATTCCATCACACTGGGGATTAGGTTTCAACATACGAATTTGGGTCAAGAGGTGTGAAACACAAACATCTAGACAATACTTGACTAAACAGATGATCTGTGTGGAGAAAGGAGATAGAGAAGGAAACATGACTGTGCCAATATCAGAAGTCATTATTCAGAAAGGTCAAGTACAGAGGACATTACTAAATGAGGGAAAAAATAAAGGCAAATTGCAGCTATCAGTGAAAAGGCTATATGAAATATGAAACAAATTTCTTTCTCTTCCAGCATATGCCCTCCTCCATGTCACTTAGATACCTGGGTGCCTTGGTCAGAGTTGGCATTCAGTATGTATTGGTTGAATTGGACCTAAGCAAACAAGTCTAATAGACTATTTAAAATGTAAACTCTTAAGTGATGCTTAAAATTTAAAAATAGGATGCCATTCTAGTGAGCATGTTCTTGCTTGTACCTCATAGCGCTGATAAAGGCAGGCCAGCATGTCTAATAATGACAAGGTACAGGCTCCTGGTTGCCGCTGAATGCTATTTCCTCTGCTTTCTCAGCCTGCTGAAGCCACTCAGTCTCACATAAGTCATTCTAAGACTCATGGTGAAAAAATGTCCCAGAAGTTTCTGAACCATTTTATAATAAAACGGAAAACTACTAATCACAAGTATTGGGCTTTTTTTTTTTTTTCATTTCTGATGCTTTCTGTGGGTTTGTGAGGCAGCTCAGCTTTTGTAAGCATCACCTTAGAGAATATGCCCAGGTGCGCTGATAGGTCCAGTTGTCTATTGCTTTGGTGAGGGAATGTTGGGGGTACTCTATCCCTGCAGCCACTGCTGATACCACAGTCTCCCCTCTGATGATGCCTAAAAAGTGCCTTTTGAAAATCATTATCAGATTAAAATAACTTAGAGGTCAAAATAATAGCTTAATATTCATTGAACTCTTTCTTACTTTGTGCCAGGCATTGTGGTAAACTTTTTAAATGATCTACCATTTATACTGTAAGAGCAAGAAAACCTAACGAACAAAGGCATGTGCTGTTTATTAAACAGGAAGTCTGGAGACAGGCATCCCAGACCTAACTTGGCCGAATCAACAGTATCATCAAGAAGCAGGCTCTTTCTCTGTTTTACTTTTGTGATTCTTGGTGGATTAACTTTCATCCTTGGCTTCACAATGTAACTGCCACTGCGCCAGACATCACATCCACACTAAAGACAGGGAGGAGGGGAAAGGAATAGGCACCAAGAGAATTTCCCTTCCTTCTATATTCCTCTAATAGGTAAGCAAATATTTTTCACAATTCCCTTAACTTATGTCCCATGAACCTCAGCTACATAGATATAGAGAGCAAGATGGTTAAGAAGGCAAGTCATTAAAATAGACTGCCATCTTGAATTTGAATCCCAGCTCTACTACTTTCCAGTTATATATCTTGATAAATTATTTAACATCTTTCTGCCTCAGTTTGCTTACTTCTATTTTTATTTAAGAGTGATGTTTTTATTTCTTACCAAATTTAGTGGTGTAACATTGGTTCACAAAACCATACAGGTTTCAAGTGTACACTACAACAAAACTTCATCTACACACTGTATTATGTGCCCATCACCTGAAGCAAAGTCTTTCTCTGTCCCCATATCCCCACCCCTCTTTACTGACCTGCACAGATCCCCTACCTCTCTTTTCCTTCTGGCTGTCACCACACTGTTGTCTGCGTCTATGAGTTTTATATGTATATATCTTTTTGCTTACTCCCTTTACCTTTCATCCAGCTCCCCCGACACTACTACCCTCCTAGAGCTATCAGTCTGATCCATGTGTCCATGCCTCTGTTTCTCTTTTGTTCATTAATCTATTTCGTTTTTCATTGGATTCCACATATAATTGAGATCATATGGAATTTGTCTTTCTCTGACACTGGCTTATTTCACTAAGCATAATAATCTCCAGGTCCACTTACATTGTTGCAAAAGGTAGGATTTTCTTTTTTTTCTTTTTTCTTTGTCTTCTTTTTTTTTTATACAGCCAAGTCGTATTCCATTGTGTAAATGTGCCACAGCCCTTTTACCCATTCAATCTACTGATAGACACTTGGGCTGTTTCCAGAGCTTGGCTATTATAAATAACGCTGCAGTGAACATAGGGGTGATTATATTCTTTTGAATTAGTGTTTGGGTTTCTTCTGATAAATTCCCAGAAGTGGGATTACTGGGTCATAAAGCAGTTCCATTTTTAATTTGGGAGGTGGGGGTGGATTCCATACTGTGTTCCACAATGGCTACCCAAGTCTGCATTCCCACCAACTGTGCACCAGGCATTCCTTTTCTCCACATCCTCGCCAGCACTTGTAGTTTGTTGATTTATTGATGATAGCCATTCTGACAAGCGTGAAGTAATGTCTCATTGTGGTTTTAATTTGTGTTTCTCTGATTAGTGACTTTGAGCATCTTTTCATATGTCTATTGGCCATCTGTATGCCCTCTTTGGAGAAGTGTTTTTCCAGGTCCTTTGCCCATTTTTTCATTGGGTTGTTTGTCTTTTTGGTGTTAAGTGGTGTAAGTTCTTAACATAGTTTGTAAATTAACCCCTTATCAGATGTATCATTGGAAAATATGTTCTCCCTTAGAGTAGGTTCCCTTTTCATTTTGTTGATGGTTTCCTTTGCTGTGCAAAAGCTTTTTAGTTTGATGTAGTCTCATTTATTTATTTTTCTCTTTGTGTCCCTTGCCTAAGGAAATCTGTCAGCAAAAATATTGCTATAAGAAATGTCTGAAATGTTACTGCCTATGTTTCTTCTAGGATTTTTATGGTTTCTTGACATATTTAAGTCTAATCCATTTTGAGTTTATTCTTGTACATAGTTTGCTTACTTTTAAAATGAGGACTGCAGCCCTGGCTGGTGGCACAGTGGATAAGGTGCTGGCCTGTGAACTCAAAGGTTGCTGGTTCGATTCCCAGCCAGGGCAACATAACCAGGTTGCAAGCCAGGTCTCCAGCCAGGTCCATAGCTGGAGGCAGGTGAAAGGCAACCATACATTGATGTTTCTCTCCCTCTCTTCCTCTCTCCCTTCCCCTCTCTCTGAGAAATAATAAATAAAATATTTAAAAATTAAAATAAAATAAATAATAAAATGAGGACTACAGATAAGAATACTCACCTTAGGTTAATTGTGGAGATTGACTTAATACTTACAGGGTACTCAGAATTTGTCATTACAAGGGGAGATCAGGGGAGAAAATGGGATGAATATAATACAACAACAATAAAATAGAATTTAAAAAAAAAGGAATCTGGCATCAGAAAAGTGTTGACTAAGATGCTATGAAGTAAGCAGCTTCATTTATCTGCCTGCATTTCATTGGTATTTTCCTCTGATGAGTCAAACTGCCTACTAATTCTCCAATAAGAATGCCAGGAAGCATCAGCCTGAGATGCCCCTGAGAACTGGCCTCCTGGAGGCAGATTGCCGTGGAGCTAACCACCTGAAGACCTACAGCTCTTTGTAGAATAAGGAACTACAAACGGGGCCCTCAGCTGAGCTGGAGGACAGTCTGAGGCAGCAGTGCTACAGCTGCACCCAGTGGTCTCAGCCATTTGGGCCAAGCTAGGTCTCAGAAAACGTCCTTTGAAGTAAGAAGTTCAGAATCACAGGACAGTATTACGGGCTTTCTTAAGTTCCTGTAGTTTCCAGGGGTTGCAGGGTATGAGAAATGACTTGATTGTGTGATTTGGGCCTAGAGGAGGTGGAGTGGAAGAAAGGATAGGACTCCCTGCGTTCAACTAGGCAACAGACTGCATTTTGCAAACCCCCAAGCACAAAGCCTTTTCTTTTCAATCCCATGAGAGTTTTGTTTTTTTTTTTTTTTTTTTTTTTTTTTTTAATTGCAGCAACTGATTAAACAGAAAGGAGAGGCCCCTGGAGCTAGACTGGGGCCCCAGACCAGAGGGTGTAGACAGTGAGCCCAGGAGTGTAGGGGGGAAGAGAATCACAGCCTCATCTCTGGGTCACCAGAAAAGTGGCTGCCTTTGTTTAAAGTTGGTCACCACCAGCCACCCATGGTGCCACCTGCACCCCCTCCCAGCTCAGGCATACCTGAAAATCCTGCCAGAAAAGTGAAGCTTGGGGAAAAGTCTCCTTCCTGGGTTCATGTGGGGTCTGGCCAACACTGCCCCCAGAGTCCCTGGTTCTGTTAGTCTTGAGGTCACTAGAGGGATCTCTGAGAGTGGGCTGCAGGGCCCTGGGTGGAGCAGAAGCCAGGTCACAGACACACCTTAATTAAAATAGTTCCGTATTTAGACATTCTTTGTGTGGGCCTTGTGTGTACTCTTGCTCTGGGCCCCACAAACGTTGGAATTGGGCCCATGAAAGGGAACCTGAGAGCCCGATTTTGTTACTGAGAGCACCCTGCTACCTGAAGGATGCATCCAGCCTTCTGATCCCATTCCACTACCCATACTCACCTTCAACTACAGAGCAGTGAAGAGAAGGTACTAGCACTCCCTGTGTGGTCCCTCTTTTCCTCTATCACCCACCCTGGGAACCCCTGACATGATACTTTCAGAATTTCAGGCATCTGTTGGCATCCTTGCTCAGCAGGGCCTCCTCCTTAGACCAGCCACAACTACTACAAGCTTATAATAATGAGTTTGGTGGGAGAGGGGGGAGGGGGCATGTGACTGACAAAGACAGATGTTGCTTCTGGGAAAAAGAAAGAAAATGGTGTATGTTTTCCCCAGGAAGTACAACATTCTTCACAAATGTTATTCTCACATTAGCATTTGCAGCATCCATAGGAGCCCAGTGATATCATTAGCCCCAGTCTTGTGGATGGAAAAACTAAGCCATATACCAGGTCTGCAGGTTCTGATTCGGCAGCTGGAACACAGAGCACTTCTCTTTTTGGACTAGAGTTGTATCTCATTTCTATAAACAAAATACTCGGGAGAATATGGCTTTTCTACTTCAAACAAGTGTCTTCTTAAACAGTTTGATGGCTTTGGGGCATACACATTCTGTCTAGACATATGATAGCTTTCAAATACCATATGTTGGACAAGACTGATTAGTAATGGTTTTGCAAATGTTAGATGAACCTTCTGGAGTGTTGGAGGCCCTTAGCAGCCTCAACCCAACCAAAGGCAACACAGGGAAGTTTGTAAGTGTGGGATCCAAACAGTGTCTTTACTCAACCTAAAGAATACTAACACCTGGCTTTGATACTGAGAAAAATATATCTATTGTGTTTAAATTACTTTTACTCTATTTATCTCTTTCTCTCTCAAAAATGCAATGTAGGGATGATAAGCCCAGCCTACCTTTGAGCCAACTGCTTGATAGGCAGCATTTCAAGAGCTGGTGGCCTGGTCTAGGTCATGCACAGAAAGGAAATCCCTGCTATCTCCAAAGTAGGAATGAGCAAGCAAACTTAGCAAAAGTCTGTTTAGAAACCCATCCAAAATTTCACATTAGTTGTTAGTTTTTATTGGAACTTACAAAGAAGGGAGGATGCATTTCTGCTATCATGGCCCAGCATATGAGCCAGAGAACATTCCTGTTTTCCAAAGGGTACAAAACCCATGTTGGTACTTGGTGAATATTTATCGAGTACCTTCTCTGTGCCAGGCGTTAAAACACAAAAACACAAGACACAGTCCCTGCTATTAGAGCTGCCAGTCTGAGAGGAGACAGCATGGATAGAAGTTATGGCGCAGTGTAACGTGTGCTACAGCTAAAGTTTGTATGAAATGCTATAGCCACATGAAGGGGATGTTCTCTGTCAAGCTGGGGAATACTCACAGAGGAGGTAAGGCTCTAGAGTTCTCATAATTGGGGTCACAAGAATAGTAGGTACAAAATCAGGGAGGCAGACAATCATTTTATTAGGATATAGATAGGAATACACGGTGACTAAGATCGCTAAGAGTGTAGGGCTCGTAAATGGGTGGGGTCAGGGAATTCATGAGGGTGCTATGTGCTATGCCAGGAAGCTCAAGATTTATACATGGGATGTTAGGAAACCTGTTATAGGATTAAAGGGAAGTAGAAAAGTTCAGCATGGTCAGATAACTTTTTAAAAGATTGCTCTAGTGGCAGACCCAGAAAATGTATTAGGGAAGATTGAGAAGAACTGGTGATTGCCTTAGAAGCATTTGGCCCAGACTTCAAAAAGACCCTTGCATTTCCTAGTACAATACAGTAGAGTGATTAAAAGGTTAGCCTGGAGCCAAATAGTTTCAGGTTCAAGCTTCAGCTATGCCATATAGCAGCTGTGTGACCTTGGGAAAGTTACTTAACTTTTCTGAGCCTGCTTCATCTTCCGTGAAATCATGCAGTTTTTTGGCAAAATACCAAGTCACCCAGGTGATTCTGTCCCCCAACACCCCAGATTTAATGCCCTGCAACTTTAGTGCCATGAAATTTTGGCAAAATACCAAATCACCCAGGTAATTCTGTCCCCCAACACCCCAGATTTGGTGCCCTGCAACTTTTGGCTTTTCCCAAAACTAAAATCACCTTTGAAAGGGAAGATATTTCAGACTGTCAGTGAAGTTTAGGAAAATACCATGGGGCAGCTGATGGAGATTGGGAGAACTGTGTGAGGTCCCAAGATACCTACTTTAGAGGGGGACTGAGGCATCATTGTCCTATGTACAATGTTTCTTGTATCTTTTCTTCAATAAGTGTCTCTACTTTTTATATTGCCTGGCTGGATACCTTCTGGACAGACCTTGCATATTTAAATTCCTATCATGGGCCAGGCAATGAGGGAACCTGGTGAGCAAATCACTAAGTCCCTGTTCCACATGAATCCTAGAGGCTATGGGTTGTGTAAAGATTAAACAAAGCTTCCCATAAACAATTACATAGTTATAGGTACATGCCAATTTCAGTGCTATGGAATTATACAGTGAGCTTTAAATGCATAAAAGGTTGGGGGCAGGAGGAATGGATTTAACAGGAGAATCAGCAAAGGCTCTTAAGGTAATGCTGGAAGGATAAATAGGAATAACTCAGGCAAAGAGAAGAAGGAGAGTTGTTCAGGCAGAAGAAATACAGTAAACAGCGGGTTGTGTTTGAGGACCCAGGAGGGAGCAAGGCTGGAGAGGCAGACTGGGGCTGGATCACGGAGAGCCTTCTAAGCCTCAGTGAGGATTTGCAGTTTTATCCTCGATGCAGGAAGAAGCCAATGTGGCTTCCTTTCCTCGCCTCAGCTCTCGCAGGGGAGCAACATGGTCAGTGGTTCTTTCCGGGTGGCTGCGTGGAGTAGATTAGCGCGAAGACCGCCAGCAGCTGTGGGGCCTCTGCCAGGCTGGCCTGCACAACCCACTGAGACCACAAGCAACACTCGGGCTGACTTGGCAGCAACAGGAGAGGCCTTGACTGCATTTTGATCGAGTTTCACTGAATTTGCCAAAGCTTTGTCACATGTTTTCTCAGGTACTTGACAAGCCAAGGACAGGAAAGGACATGTTGGGGTGGGGGATGGGGGTGAGAGAGAGAACAGATGAGGGAGCAACACAGGTAGTCAGGCCTGGGGTTGGCACCGGCCCAGGTTGCTGCTGATGAAACCCAGGAAAAGGTGACAGTTCAGGGCACTCGCTGTCCACCGGCTGTTGATGTTGCAGACTCGGATTGTTGACAATCAGTCAGGCCAAACACACGTGCAAAATGCAGAATCGCTAGCCCAGAATGTCCTGTATGTCCTCTCAGCACTGAGGGAACTCACTTATCTGTTCTGTCACCAACCCCAAATCCCTCCTTCTAGCAAGGCAAGAAACCAGGGATCACGCCAGGCACAGTTCTCTTGTATTATCAAAGAGACATAAACTGTGATATTGGTCTCCCCCATAAAGGATAATTAATTTATATGGAAATGAATAATTTTTTATAGCACTACAAATCCGATTTTCTTCCGAACCACAAACAATTCATCAGTTATTCTTGCAACATAAAAGCTAACCAACCTTCAGGAGAGAGGACCATTTGTAAACTTACAGGGAGGAACTTTAGTTGGCCATCATACCCCTTGGTCGCTCATTTGGGCAAGTCTAAGAGATTTCCTTCCTTGAGTCCATCTATTTCAGGCCCATGGGTCTGTCATCACCATACCTGACAATGTCTCTTTGTTTTGGAATAAGGCTCTCTCACCTCTAATTTAGAGATTAGTGGGTTCAACTTCTGCCATTTTCACAAGGAAATATTAGAATTAACTCTTTTCTTCCAAAGAAAGTGGCCCTATTTTGGGTGGGAAGGTGTATGCGGTACTATATTATTTTAATTTCTTCAGCGGCCTGGTCTCCCATGGGCTCTTCCTTGCTTGCTCTGTAATGATAGTTGCTACAGTATGTTCTATCAGTCTTTGCAAGCTCAGAGCACAGGGTGGTACTGGGGTGAGGAATGGTAGTCACAGGGTAAGAATTCTAGTTATCTCTATGTCCTGACACAATTTTTTCTGTCTAGACAACACTGCCCAAATTTTTTTTAAGATGCTGGAGCTCAAGGATATATATATATATATATATATATATATATATATATATATATATAGGAATTCCATTTGGTATTCCTATAGAAATACAAGTCCTACATATGAGAAGGCAGAAATAATGTTTCCTCGGTGATTCTGAATGTTGATGTCCTAATTTCCAATGTGATGGCATTTGGAGATGGGGCTTTGGGAAAGTAATTAGGGTTAGGTGAGGTCATGAGGGTGGGTCCCTCATGAGGAGATTAGTGTCCTCAGAAGAAGAGACAGCAGAAAGATCTCTTCTTACCCTCCCTTCTTTCCTCCCTCCCTTCTCAAACACACTCATGGAAAGGCCACTCAAGAACACAGCTAGAAGGCAATCACTTATAAGGTAGGAAGAGAGCTCTCACCAGAAAGTAAATTGGCCTGCACCTTGCTTGGACTTTCAGCCTCCAAACTGTGAGAAGTAGATACCTGTTGTTAAAGCTACCTGCTCTGTGGTGCTTTGTTCTGGCAGCCAGAGCAAACTAGGACAGCAAACATTCTCCAGAATAGTTATAGTACCTGAGCCTTGGATATTTTCATGCTGAAAGAAGACCACCCTCATGTAGTCAGAGCAATACGAATGTGCCATCAAATAAGAAAAAGCAGAAGCTTTCATGTTTTTCATGTTTAATTAAACATTAAAGTTTGATGTTAATTGTTCATGTGAAAATAACCAGTATTGTTACATGATTCCACTCCTGGCTGTTTTGTTGGGAATAGGAATTGCCTGAACTAGACTGTAAAATACTTTTAAAAAGTACTCAGTTGGTAGCCATGGGAAATATATGACCACCTCCAGCCATCTTTGGAAGGGTAGGAGTTATAAAAGTATATTAGTCAGAATTAAACAAGAAAATGTGTGTCCTCTGCAGCAAAATCAGTTCTTGAAGCATGTCATTTTAGCACTGTAATAATTTCCATGGTACAGCTCTTAGCTCCACTGGAAATGACAATGCAAGTGTCACTCTGAACATCATATATCTTAAGTGGCATATTATATGTTTCCATCCTTTCAGAACCAACTCAGATGTCTTCTCTTCTGTTGCTTTTCTAAATGTCATTTTAAAATGACATTGTATATTTTTACATTCCATGGTCCTCATACAGAATGTACTCATCTTTCCTCAGGGCTTTCATTGCAACTTGCTTTGACTTCCATAGGCATTTATCATATCAAATTACAAAAAGACGGTGTCCTTTCTGCCCAGCTAGATAGTGAACTCTCTGGGAGGAAGGCCATTGACATTCAATAAAAGCTTGAATGAATGAGTGAATGAATGAATGAAAATGAATGAATGCTTCTTTATATATGACTCATTCTTCATAGACTTCCAAAGACTGTGACTCAGCTACTAGACTGAGGCTCTCTCTCCCTCCATCTGACCATCTATTATATATACTATGAACAATAGTAAATATTGTCATTTTTCTTTGTCTGGTCTCAGAATCTTTAATGAGCCATAGGAGCTCCTGGGATGCAGAGCCAGTAAGCTCTAAAGGTCACAAATAAAGATATATGTGACCTTATGATTTTAATAACATTTATTTCAATTGTTGTTTTGCCCACATTTCAGATATCTCTTGCTGCATATTCATCCTGAGATTGCTGACACTTCACAGCTGCCAAAAGTCCACCATAGCAACATTGACTATTATGTGGCCTAATTTGAGAGGACCATCTTCATGTTAACTAGAGAATGACTCTCTTATAGTTTATGCTCTTGACCAACTCCTTTTAAATTAAAAAAAAAAAAACAAAACAATTATTTCTTTATAACAATCCAAACATTAAATTTATTCAATAATGAGCAAGCTATGTTTTCAGGATAGGTTCTGGGCAGAACTTTCCATCAGCTCCTGAATCTCTTGTGTGACAGAATAAAGAATGAAACAGTTTTATCCTGGGTGCCTGAATGCTCCTTATACATCTCTTCTCCCTTTTGTGCTGGAATCTAGCCCATGTTTTATTTCTTATGAATCTTGATTATGGTTGACCATGTCTTTATATATTATCCCCAAGGAACTCTCCTCAAGGTACAGAGGGTTAAAGGGTCGAAGACCTAATAAGACAACAGGTATAAGGATATGTTGTGGTAGAATGACATGGAGTGAGGTTGACTTTTTAAAAGTATGTTATTGATTATGCTATTACAGTTATCCTGATTTTCCCCCTTTGCTTTCTGAGCCTAGTACCCCCTTCCCTCCAGCAATCCCCCTGACTTTTTTTTTAAAGATTATTATTATTATTTTTAGAGAGAAGGGTGGGGAGGGAGAAAGAAAGAAAGAAAAACATCAATGTATGGTTGTCTTTCACCTGCCTCCAGCTGGGAACCTGGCTGGAGACCTGGCTTACAACCTGGTTACATGCCCTGACTAGGAATTGAAGCAGTGACCCTCAGGTTCACCCTCAGGTTCATGGGCCGACACCAATCCACTGAACCACACCAGCCAGGGCCTACCCCCTGACTTTTTAAGCAAAGTTCCTGACCGCATACAATATCAGGTAGGCAGCATCCCTGAGACAACTGTGATGGGTGCTACCACACTGGAAGGAGAGACTAGCAAGATTCTGAAGTAGTTTTTAATGAAGTTCTTAATTAATTTTTCCTACCTCTCCTTTCTTTCCTTTCCCCCCTCCCCCTTCTATAAATACTTACTGTGACCTAGGCACTATCCTAGGCTTGGGGACAATAGTAGTGAATAAAACCAAATCCCTGCCCTCATTGGAACTTACACTCTGATAAAAGAAAGAAATAATAAATAAGTAAATAAGTAATTTTTAATTTCAGGAATAAACTTTCATGAAAAATAAAAAGCAGAGAATATGGCAGTTTCTAAAAAAATAAACCTAGAATTACTATATGATCTACCATGTCCACTTCTACCTGTGCATATACCCAAAACAATTGATAGGAGTATTCCAAACAGATATTGTACACTCATATCCAAATAGCATTATTTATAATATTCCAAAGGTGAAAGCAACCCACAAAGTCTATTAGTGAATGAATGGATAAATGAAATGAGGTCTATACATACAATAGAATATTATTCAACTTTAAAAAGGAAAGAAATTCTAACACATGCTATTAACAAGGGTGAACCTTGAAGACATGCTAAGTAAAATAAGCCAGTCCCTAAAAGAAAAATACTGTATGATTTCTATTTATATGGGGTACTTAGAGAAGACAAAGTCATAAAGATAGAAAGTAGAATAGTAGCATCCAGGTGCTGTGGAGAAGAGAGAATGAAGAGTTTTTATTTACTAGGTCAGAGTATATTTGGGAAAATGAAGAGGTTCTGGAAGTGGATAGTGGTGATGGCTGAACAATAATGTAAATATACTTATGCCACTGAACTAAACACTTAAAATGGTTAAAATGATAAATATCATATTATGTATATTTTAACATGGGACAACATGGGGGTTACTTTGGTATTTTGTTCAAACTGCAACAGAGGATTTTGAAGGATTTTGAACAGTTAAAGAACATTATCTTATTTACCAGTTTGAAAGATCATACTGGCTGCTAGGTGAAAAGTAGACTGAGCCCTGGCTTATGGCTCAGTGAATAAGGCGCCAGCCTGCAAACCCAAAGGTCGCTGGTTTGATTCCCAGCCAGGGCACATAACCAGGTTGCAAGCCAGGTCTCCAGCCAGGTCCATAGCTGGAGGCAGGTGAAAGGCAACCATACATTGATGTTTCTCTCCCTCTCTGCCTCTCTCCCTTCCCCTCTCTCTAAAAATAATAAGTAAAATATTTTTTAAAGAAAGTAGACTGAAAGGGAGGAAACCTGGAAGCCAAAAGACCAATTAAGAGACTATGGCAATTGTCTAGGCTAGTGACTAGTGGGTCAGGTGATGTTAAGTTGTTGGATGGGGATATATTTGCAAAGTAGAGTCATCACAACTTGCTGATGGATTTGATGTGGGATGTGAAGGGTGATGTCTCAGTTTTTAACTGAGCAGCAGAGTGAAAGGGGGTGCCATGCACTGAGATGGAAGTGACTATAGAGAAAGCTTGTTGGGGAATGGTAAGGGACATGGGGAGGCAATCAAAAGATGTTTTACATAGAGAAAATGAAATCATAAACCTAGTATTTAGCAGAGAGCTAGCACATATAAGCCATTTATTAAATACTTGAATTAATTAATCTGAGTGGGTAAATGGAGGGAAAACAGAAGGAAGAAAACATTAATTCTATATTTTATAAAATATGAAGAACATTTTGCAAAATGATATGATCCTAAAGACCCCATCCAAGCTAAAATTTGGGAGACCTGGGTTCCAGTTTCACAAATCTCAGATCTTCCTCTCAGCTTTTATTTGGGAACCTCCTACTTTTCCTTCTCTGCAGGAAAAATGTGCTCATACCTTTATTCATCGCAGCAAGCAAGCCCATGGCCCTTGCATCTCTGTGCCTAAGCATCTTTTTCACAAGCCTAGAAACTAGCCAATCACTGAGCTTCTCTGACAGGAAACAGCCAATCAGTAAGCTCCTTCAACTTTCCACTCAACAACCAAGCCTTCCCCAACCCAACACACTCACCAGGCATCCCCCAAAGGTGTGTGGAACAGGGCCCTCAGCAGTCCAGACAAATTCCCATAGATTCAGCCCCCAGAGAGAACCTCACTTTTTAAGCACATGCTTTGAAGCAAGGAGGAGACAAGATTAGTTTTTTTCATGGATTGGCTGAATTTGCCTTGACTGATCCACCCACTAATTGTTCTTACTGAGCCTCCAGGCTGGTTTCTACTGATAGCCACAAAGGAAGGGAAGAGCAATTGGTGGGGAAAAAAACTATTCAAAAGTCACCTCCACAATTGAGGAGACATAATGCAAAATGTAAAAGTCTGGTGGACAGAGCCCTGGCTGGTAGCACAGTGGATAAGGTGCTGGCCTGCGAACCCAAAGGTCGCAGGTTCGATTCCCCAGCCAGGGCACATAACAAGGTTGCAAACCAGGTCTTCAGTCAGGTCTATGGCTGGAGGCAGGTGAAAAGCAACCATACATTGATGTCTATCTCCCTCTCTGCCTCTCTCCCTTCCCCTCCTTCTAAAAATAATGAAATAAAATCTTAAAAAAAAAAAAAAAAAAAGTCTGGTGGACATGCTATAGAACAGACTTTCCTCTCAGCTTTTCAGACATTAACCACTTTTGTACTGGCTCTTCCACAGGACTGAGGGTACAGAGCATGCCTATATCAGCCCTCTTGCCTGTTTCTTCACCTGAAAATATGATGTCACCAGCGGCCTTCTGGACAAGCTCTCCACAAAGCCCTTCTGACTCTTCTACCAGTGACATGCCCAGCAGCCCATTGGTGCAGATATCTGTGGTCACCGAGGATGTTTCTGAAGAGCCCAGAGAACAGGATACCACCTTGACTTGGGAAAGCACAGACATGTACACCTTATCAACAAGCAGTGAGGGCTACTTAACACCCATGACCATGGAATACACCCCAGGCACTCCAGAGGCAAGTGTGCCAGCTACAGGGTCACAGTCCCCTGCTGAGTCTCCTGCACTCACCTCCCATCAGGCTCCAGCCTCATCACCTCCAGCCCTATCAACCTCACCTCCTGAGGTTCCGTCTGTCTCTGGCAGCACCATCCAGAGCTCCACTGAGACTAGCACCTTGACCACAGGAGCCTCAGCCACACCGGAGTCCCCAGCACAGGAGCACAGCTCTAGCCACAGCTCCAGCCACAGCTCCACCTCACATGCCACCTCAGAGCTGGTGCCCGTGGAAACTACGCCCCAAGAAACTGCGCCAACCAAAGTGACCTGTATTCTGGTAGATATCAACACCACCACTCCACCATCCAGGGTAATCATGCGGCAAATGGAGCATGCACTAAGTTCAGGTGAGTTCGTCTAGACCACTACGAGCATTCTTGACCACATGGAAGTGTTCAGAAAGCAGTTCAGTTTAGCCAACACCATCAATCAACCTTGAATTTTGGAGTGTAACATCCTAGCCAAAGTATAATTCACGAGAATTTCCACAACACTACAAACTTTATTTATAGTCACATAGTAATTTCCACATGATATCTCATTAACTGTGGCCAATTGCCAACTTTATGGTTTGTCTTTACATATGTCACAGGGAATGTGAATGGATAAGACTATGTAAGTAAAAGGATTAATAGCATGGCTTTTGCTCAAGCTTCCTAGGTTTCAATTCTGGACCCTGACCTGGGGCAAGTTACTTCATCTCTTTGTGCCCTTATTCATCCTAATCTGTAAAAAGGGAATAAAATAAGGTGGGTTTTTTTTTTCCATATTACTATTTCATTTTATTTTTTCTTCTTTTTTTTCCTCAAGTTTTTTTTAATTTTTATTGTTGTATTACATCCATCCCCTTTTTGCTCCCCTCTGTCCCCCTCCCCACCCACCCATTCCCCCAAAAGTCAATCCCACCTGTTGTCCATGTCCATGGTTCCTTTATACTAGGTTCTTGTCTAAGCTGCTCCCCTTCCTTGCCTCTGCCTTCCCCCTCCCCACAACCCCTTTCCCCCTGACCACCGAAGGCCTATTCACTGTATTCATATATTTGGTGCTGTTTTGCTTGTTGTTAGTTTTGTTCATTATTGTCCCGTAATGGGTGAGATCATATGATATTTGTCCTTCACTGACTGGCTTATTTCACTAAGCATAATACTCTCCAGTTCCATCCATGTTGTTGCAAAGGGTATGAGTTCCTTCTTTCTTTGTGCTATATAGAATTCCATTGTGTAAATGTACCAAAGTTTTTTGATCCAATCATCCACTGATGGGCACTTAGGCTGTTTCCAGCACTTGGCTATTGTCAATAGTGCCGCTATGAACATAGGTGTGCATAGGTTCTTATGAATTGGTGTTTCAGGATAGTCCAAGTAGTGGAATCGCTGGATCAAAAGGCAGTTCCATTTCTAGTTTTTTAAGGAAACCCCATACTGTTTTCCACAGTGGCTGCACCAGCCTACAAGGGAATAAAATAAGTTTTAAGGCATATGGTTCTTGTGGAGAGTACATGAAACGATACATAAAGTGCTTAGAACAGTTCCTGGCAGAGCGTAAGTGCTCAGGAGATGTCAGTTGTTAGAATTTTGCTCAGTGTACTAACAAAGTGTTTATGGAAACCAGTCAAATAAGTAGGGTGGAGGTGTACAGAACTGGTTTATTCCTTATAGTCATTGATATATTTCATGGGAAAGACAATAAATTTTATAAGACGTCACATTGGTTTTTGTTTTCCCAGCAATGCTATGTAGTATTATTTTTATCTCGATTTTATAGTCTTGGAAATTATGATAGAGAGAGATTTAGGGTCTTTTCTGAGGTCACCTGCATCTGGCATTGGAGCAGAGACTGTAATCATTAGGGCACCAAGCAGGAAAAGGAGCTTGTGGGAATAGTCAGAATCTTGATTAAGAAACAGGGAAGTGAGAAAGCTAGAGGGTGAAGAGGGAACATGAACCTGCAGCCTCTTCCTTGGGTAGTCCTGGCTGGGGGTTAGACAAGAGGAAAATTTGGGGAGGACAGAGCCACAGCATGACCACCTGGGTTCAAAGGAATGGCTACGAGGAGAAATTGGTGTCTTTTAATGAACACTAAACAATCACTATGAATAGAAACTATTAGACCGTGGAAGGGGGAGAGATAAAGCTAAGATTAACAAGACATGATTCCTCATGGAAAAGTTCATAGTTTACTAGGGAATAAAGTCCCAAAGAATTGCAAAATTCTTATTTCAAAGACCCAGTGTATCAGTGAAAGTCCCCAGAAGAAAGAGAGTTCAAACCAGGATAAAGGCATGAATTATAAAAGTTTGGCTGGGGTCCGGGAGCCACAGGGGGTCGTCATGGCAGAGAGAAAAGTAGCCAGAAGCCAGAGGACAGGGTCTTGCAGAATAGACCACCTCGAGAGCAACAATGACTCTTGTTTGAGAGATACAACTCAGCAAGGTTAACCCCCTGAGAGTGAAGGAAGTCAATACTTTGCCCTCACTCTCCCCTTTCCCTCTGATATGCAGCCCAAAGCCAAGGACAAGGAAATCCGTGGACGTGGTCCATAAAGGCCAGGCTTAGCAAGCCCTGGTCAGAGAGCTTCACGGAGAAGAGTGGGGAGTGGATCTGGAGAGGCACAGGGAAGAGACCTGGCACGCACAGTTCAAGTGCGGATTCCTCTGTGCAGCCCCCATCCCGTTAGCACCTAGTTGTACTTCCAGCCAGCACTGCCTGCACTGCTTTTAGATGCACTTTCTGTCCCTGTCCCAATCCTATACCGCTGCCTCTGCCTGATACTTTCCATGCTCCCAACATGCAGGTAACATCTCTAGCCTCATTTAGGGATATGGAGCAGAGTGGGTGTTCACTTGGCTCAGTGTCTGAAGGACTGTCCCTAGCGAAGGTGCTATCAAAGTGCGGGCTTGCCCTCGATGGCCCATCTCTCCTCTCTCTCCCGGTTCAAGCCCTCGTCACCACTACATGCACTGTTACTTCAGTGTTCTAGCTGGTCTCCCTGCTGCACTCTCTGGCTGCACCACTACGCTCCAGACACAAATTCTGAGCTCGGCACATAAGAATCAACATAATCCGATAGGTCTTATGCTTTTTGCAAGGGCTGTAGTCTCATAGGCTAGAGTATCCAAAACATTTCTGTTCTGATATTCTGGCTTGTGACTTGACTTCCTCAACTCTAGGCCAGCAGGGTCGAGAGGCACAAAATTAGCATCAGAGCTGCGTCATGACCCTTAGTAGTTCTAAGGGATATTGTAACCAGTAGGAATTCCAGAGTAAGTAAATAAGGAACGATTGATTGATTGGAGAAAAGATAAACGTGGCATGTTAGAGGGAGATGGCTGAACACGGGCCAGGCTGCATTTCATAGACCAAATGGGATGTATCCCTTATGATCTATTAACACACACACACAATGTTTTTATAAAGATGGCAGTGCAAATTTCCAAGAAGGAGAAATTTGTTCCTGATGGCATCTTCAAAGCTGAACTGAATGAGTTTCTCACTCAAGAACTGACTGAAATGGCCCCTCTGGAGTTGAGGTCCGAGTTACACCAACTAGGATAGAAATGATTCTTTTGACCACCAGGACGCAGAATGTTCTTGGTGAGAAGAGCTGATCGATACAGGAATTGAGTGCTGTGGTTCGGAGTTCTGGCTTCCCCTGAGGGCAGTGTAGAGCTTTGTGTTGAAAAGGTGGCTACAAGAAGTCTGTGTGCCATTGCCCAGTCAGAATCTCTACGTTACAAACTCCCAGGAGGCCTTGCTGTGCCGAGGGACTGACGTGGGGGATGAGGTCAAAGGCTGCAGGGTTGTGGTGTCTGGGAAACTTCAAGGGCAGAGGGCTAGATCCATGAAGTTTGTCAATGGTCTGATGATCCACAGCAGGGACCTTGCTTACTGTGTTGACCTTGTGCTGCCCAGGTAGGGTGTGCTGGGCATCCAAGTGATGATTGTGCTGCCTTGGAGTAAGATAGGGCCCAAGAATCACCTGCCTGACCATGTGAACACCACCCTCATCTCAAAACAGAAGGGTGGGAAGCCAGAGCCACCTGCCATGCCCCAGACAGTACCCGCAGCATACCAGAGTCTCCCTGGCAGCTGGATCTGGAGCCTGGATGCTGCTCTATAATGATCTTTAATTAAAGCTTAAAAAAGATATGTATTACCCATCTTCCAGGTTCCTGTGCTTGATGCAAAGACATGTAAAAAGTATAAGACCTACCTTAGGAGATTTCATAGTTTTAGGAAAAAAAAGGCCCATGTCACTCTTAGGATGAAGGAGAATGAACCAAGGTGGATGGACAGATCTTTGAGCAGATGCAATACGGTCTATTCTTTTCCAAAGTGAAGGAATTATGTCCCAGAAGGTTGGAGTGCCTCACCCATGGTCATACCACTCTAGCAGAGCTGGGCTCGGAGCCCAGACCCTGAAAACCACCATCAAGTGCCCTGTGAGCAGCAAGCACGGCTGTACTGCTCCTCACTTGGCCTGTACACCAAGCAGCACCCTTGACTATGCTCACAGGTTACTATCGGGGGAAGTTTTGTCTAGAGATTTTATGCTGCCTTAATAGTGATAGTAATAACATCACACTGTTGTTTCGCGTCTTATCTTATTCTGTATGGGTTCACACAGCATATTTCTATTAATCCAAGAACTCATCCATGTATTCACTGAAATTTCTATAACAAGGTTAATGGAGTTAACTTGACTAGAGGAAATAGGGAAGACCCCATGATATGGTGCTGGGCTGTAGGAGATGAAGGAAATTTAGGCCTAAGGAGGCAGCTGGGACCCCTGTGAGCAAAGGTAGGGAACCAGTGGCGTGGTAGTTAATG
Source organism: Noctilio leporinus (assembly GCA_004026585.1). NCBI lineage: Eukaryota > Metazoa > Chordata > Mammalia > Chiroptera > Noctilionidae > Noctilio > Noctilio leporinus. Next base: position 57,418 of record PVIW01004288.1, read on the forward strand.
CTGCACATACCTGGCTTCAGAATGCACTCAGCAGTTGTAAGCACCAAAACTGCTCTTGTCAAGGCATCTAGTGCCTTTCACTTTGCTACAACTGAGGTTAATTCTTAGGCCTGGCTTGACCTGACATATCAGCAGCGTTTGTCACCATTGGTCACTGCCCTCATCTTTAAAACACTATCTCCACTTGACCTCCAGGATACATTTTTCTTGGTTCTTCACCCACCAGGCTGACTATTCCTTCTTAGTCTTTGTTGTTCTTTTTCACCCCTCATCTTCCTGCTCTGGAGCACCCCAGTCCTGCCAGTCCTGCCCCCCTCTCTCCCTGGCCTGCTCTCTACACTCACACTCTCTCCACCCTCATTCCTAAGATGATGTCATCTTGTCTCATGACTTAAAACACCATCCATATGCTGATAACCCTGACATGTAAAAATTCTATCCCTGTTTTGTTTCATTGAACTAAAGACAATGTACATATGTCCAGCTTCAACCAAGTCGTACTCCCCACCCGGGTGGCACATAGGCAGCACACACTCAGTGTGGATAAGAAGAATTACTAACTTCTGACTTCTGACTTCTTTAGCCCTCCATCTGCTCCTCCCTCAGCCCTTCCTTCTCTTGAGTCTTCAGGCCAAAACCTTCAGACCAATCCTAGGTTTCTTTCTTTTTCATGTACTCCACCTCCAGTCCATCAGAACCTGATCTCCTCTCACGCCTCTATCATCTCTCACACGTGTGACTTTAATATTCCTGCAACTGGTCTCACTACTCATCACACTCTTACCAAAGAGATCTCTTTCAAACCCAGGGCAGATCCATGTTATCCCTCAGCTCTCACAGCACAATGGCTTCCCCTGAGTCTGAGCAAAGCCACCATCTGTGTCATGCCTACAGTGCTTGACAAGATCTGGACCACACAGCCACCCTACTCTCATTTTTTCTTACTGGGACCACAAACACACTGCAGTCTTTCTTACTGTTTCCTAATAGACCAAGGATTCTCCTGTCTTGGGGACTTTGTACTTACCATTTCTGTCCCCCAAAACATTCTCCCACCAGGTCTTTAAGGGCTCAGTCCTTGCCAGAGATGACAACTAACCAAAGTCGTGACTCATGAAGGAAGCCTTGACTCACATTCCGGTCTGAAATAGCAATCCCATCACCATTGATCCCTTTCCCCTGCTTTATTTTCCTTTAAATCACTTCCCACTTCCTGACTTTATCTTATTTATTTAGTGAGTAGGTGTCTCTTTTCTGCTACTAGACTATCGGATCCATGAAAGCAAGGACCTTGTTCACAAAGGGGAAGATGTGTGTTACATCCAAACCCTAGAACAGAGGCTTAATAATAATTGTTGAATAAATGAACGATAGCCCAACAATTCCAGGGGAGATTTTTAACCTCTGAGTCTTGGCCTTCTCAACAGTAAAATAGAAAAAGGACAGTATTCCCATGACAGGGTTATTGTCAGATGTAGTTGACCTCATAAATTTGTAGCATAGTAGCTATTGAGCAATGGCTCGGTCAATCCCAATGGTTGTTATTTTACTATGATTTACTGTTATCATTAGTATTACCATTTTGCTACTGTTCTTCTTGTTGTTGATGTTATCAAAATGAAGAATACCCACCATCTTCAACAAACTTTTATTTAGTGTTTACAATGGGTCAGGCATCTGCCTAAGTCCTGGGGATTTGGCCATGAATAAAAGTCACTTCCTCATGGATTCTACAATTTAGCATGTACCCAGCATGGCAAATAACCTAGTTTGGTGGATCCCAGACTGCCTGGAGGGAAACACTGCAGAAAAAGCAGGGAGGAAGGGTACAGAACAAATGTTAGAAGACCTCTGAATTGCAGGATGCGGTGACTTACTTTATTTACTAGGCCATTGGTAGTCACCAAAGGCTTTTGATCAGGGGAAGGAAATACTGAGAATTACATTTTAAGAGAATTCAACTAGCAGAAACATGTATGGAAAGTTTCAGGAAGTTCAGGCCTGGAAACATGTAGACCAGTTTATAGTGGGTTTCCGGCTTGCCATTGTCCCTGATAGACCATGTTACTTGACTGCTTTGACTCTGTGAGCTCTTAGGTATAAACTAGGTTCAAGAGAAGCAGTGCTTCAGGGTCCTTATGGTTTATTACAATTAACCTGTGCAAAAGAAATGAGATTCACTGAGTATATACATGTTCCAAGGATGGAGTTTATGGCTATCTGCTCTACAGGTGAGAAATGGCCCCGGGGAGATCAAGTGACTTACTCAAATTCTCACTTCAGTAAGTAGGCCAGGGTGTAAATTCAGTTCTCCTGACGGTCCTTGAGTCAAGTGTTCCTTTCACTACACCCATCCCACATAAATTCATAGAAATGAAAATCTGGGGAAAGGCCAATGGCCTCCAGAACTTCCATGGAAATGAGTGGCATGAGATGCTGTCACATGCCAAGTGCTGCCCATGGGGTGTCATCAGGGGTGAGGCTGCCCTGTCGGGGGGAAGCAGGTGATAATAGCAGTCACCCCAAAGCAGCTGTCCAGAAAAGTGAGTTTTGACTTTTGTTTTTCAGTCTCTGTGTTACTTTTAAAGGAAGGAAGAGAGCTGTGATGTGTTGAACGTGGGTCATCTTATGTCATTAAATAGGAGCTCTTCAAGGGTGGAAACTGGCTACAAGATGTTTCTGACTCCCTGAACTAAATTGAAAGGTGCTATGCACAATCAGGTGCTCAGCAAATGCCCTGGGTTGCTTATATGGTTGTTGCATATACCCAGTTATAGTCAAAACATCAATTTCTGCACATGCAAACTTTAAAATTATAGTCACTCCACTTGTTGCATAGTGGATATTCTCTTTTGTCTGTAAAATTCAGTGTCCACTGATTTTAGGCTACCCTATGCTTTCCATTACAAAAAGGACACATAATTGTGAAAATTGGTAAAGGTCTTTGAACTTTCAACTGCTAATCTGAACCCCAATATTTATTCAGCATGAGCTGTTCTAATAAATACCCTTAAATTAAGGCCACTAAGCAGGCACAGACACCTGAACATCTCTGTGCCCATGCCTTCAAGGGACATTCAGATCCATACAGTACCTCCTTATTCCAGACTAACTTTTAAAATGAATATAAATTTGAAAACAGGATTAACTCCAAAAAACGGTGAAAATAACTTTCAAAGTGGGCAGATAAAAATTTTAGGAGTACAAAAAATGTGTATTGTAGTAAGGTAATGACCATGATATTTAGATGACATATTAACAATTTTTTAAGGTGAAAATGATGATTGAAGTTTTAAAATCATAAGTGAAAAGACCATGTAAAAGAATGTGAATCAACACATACTGATCAAATTCTTTTGGAATGTCCAGGATATAGCAATCATCCCTAAAAGTACTATATCTACATTGGGCTCGGCTTTATCAATATTATACCATTGTACATGCTCAGACCCAGCCTCTAACAGGACATGGCACGACTTTTTCAGTTCACTGTCCTTCACTCCCTGTATCCCGTCCTTCACTGGCTACTATTGAATTTGAATTCCTGGTGGCTCTCAATCCATTTAGTTCTTGCTACATTTTCCCTAATGTCGAAACTCCCATAATCCCACCAGGAAGGCTTCCTAACTGGCCCCTTCATTTCCTCACTTGTTACCCATCTCACATCTTGCCCATTCTCCATATAGCAGCCAGGATAACCATTAAAGACAAAGCTGATTGGGCCACACACAATCTCACTACCACCAGCACCCCAGCCCCTCTGGGGCATCCCACTGCTTTTAGGGTTAAACCCCTGAGCCTACAGGGTGGAGCTTCTGCCTGCTCTCCTGGCCTCCTCCCACCCCCTACACCCCCACCCACCACCTACCGCTCCACTCCTTTCCCACCATGATGAGTCCAGCTTTGATCTCCATGGATTTAAGGGCTGACAAGTTATAAATTGTTATAAACTCTCATTCACATTTTTTTTCCTTTTGTACTCAATTCTTTTTTAAAATTTTTTTTATTTATTATTTTTCAGAGAGAGGGGAAGGGAGAGAGAAAGAGAGGGAGAGAAACATCAATATATGGTTGCCTTTCACCTGCCTCCAGCTACAGACCTGGCTGAAGAACTGGCTTGCAACATAGTTATGTAGCTCTGGCTGGGAACCAGTGATCTTTGGGTTTACAGGCCAGCACTTTATCCATTGTGCCACCAGCCAGGGCCTGTACTCAATTCTTTTTTTTTTTTTTTTTTTTTTTTAAGATTTTATTATTATTTTCAGAGAAAGGGGAAGGGAGAGAGGCAGAGAAGTAGAGAAAGACATCAATGTGTGGTTGCCTTTCACCTGCCTCCAGCTAAGGACCTGGCTGGAGACCTGGCTTGCAACCTGGTTATGTGCCCTGGCTGGGAATTGAACCAGTGACCTTTGGGTTTGCAGGCCAGTCAATTCTTTAAACTTAGACTAACCCTCAAAGTTTGCTAATGCCAAGTCTCATAAGGAGCTGCAATGTCAGATTTTAGATAAAAATTATTCTAAATTCTTTTCTCTGCTACTTTTATTTACCCTTTGATTTATGTTTGCTAGGTAAATCTTAATCTGGTTTTGAAATAGTTACAAAAATAACCTTTTAAAAACATATGTCAAGGTGATAAAATCAGCTAGTTGCCATTTATGTTAACTACTAGGTTGCAATCCCCTACAACATATTTACAACCTAAGTACAGCAAATTTAATTGTTTCAGTGCCCCCTTTCATCACATTTGCAAACGTTCTGTTTCTGTGGAACAATTCATTTTTGTTGCTTCAAAAACTTTCATCAGTTGTATACGACTAAAATGATTTTGGAAATGCTTCACTGAGAAAGCAAGAGTTGACACAACTGATATCTTTGATGAATCTATACCTTGTTGGCTCATTGAGAAGACAGATTGGACTCTCTCTGATTCCATATCCAGACTGAATCCTTACTGTTGTCTTCTGACTCCAGAGCATGGCTTCTTAGTCACACAATAATAACAGGAAAGCAAGAATGCATCAGCACCCACCCATCATCTTTATCAGAAAAGGATATAAATAATCCCTCCCCGGTCAGGAGCACAGTACTCAGAGAACACATAATGGATACTACATTGACATTTTCCTCAGCATACCTTGTTTCTCGAGTGGGTCCCAGAAAAGAAAAATATTAGCCAATAAGAAACAAAATTTTACTTCACAGTACCGTGCTTTTATCATTAGACTCGCCTTCAAGGGTGGACCACAGGCTCAAAAATGAAGGTGAATTTAGGTTAAAATTATATGACCTCAGTAAGTCCATGGAAGTGGGCCATCAAAAACAATCTGCCATATTTCTGTTTGGAGAAAATAGGGGGTCATTTCAAAGTCAGGCTCTAAGAAAGTAAGAATGATACTAATGGTACAAACGTGGACATTGGACTGCCTGGTCCAGGTCACACTGAGGCCCATTTGCTAGATGGAAGACTTGGGCCGTTTTATTCATCACTAGGTGTCATATTTTCCTCATCTGTAAAATGAGGGTAATAATAGTATTGTGCTTGCCTTACAGGACTCTTATTAGAATTAAATGAGACAAGTATGTGAAATGGCTTACATAGTTAGCACTAAATAAGTATTAGTTGTTATTATTATTATCACAGTTGCCTCTCTAATTCTCAGTGTGGATATCAACAAGCTGACTCTCCTAGGCTTTGATTTTCTTAATTTGAAAAAAGAAATAGAATAATTATAAAACATTTTAAAACTCCCAAAAGGATGATTACTATAAGTATTAGGTAATAAAGCTCCATTTAAGTACCTACCAAGAATATAATACAGAAAAAGATAATCCTGAAAGTGTGAAAGAGAAAAATAACTATTCACATTTGAAATAGTGCTGCCCTCACAAAACTTGGGAAATCCAAAGCAAAGGGTCAAAGAGTGCAAACAACCAGAAATCTCTGTTTCCTTCCAGCTGAGAGGAAAGAAATCTTGGCGGAGGGAGAACACAAGGGCTGAGCTATAGGGCCTGGCCTAGGCCCCACTTGCCCCTTAGAATGGCAGGTAGAGCTAGAGGTTGCCCTCTTCCCTTAACTGGCATTCAGGAATGATTTTCTTTACAGAGTCTTTAACTCTAAAACCATGGGAGCCTGAGTCTAGGAGAAATTAAAACTTGGTAAAATGCGAAAGTATCCAAAAGTAGGCTCCTGCTTGGCCTTGGTGATTAATCATACGGAGGCAAAGCTAAATGCACCCCTGGTTCCACAAAGATCTCTGAGTCTTCGGGCTGCAGTAATTATATGATGCCACTGCCCTTGGCCAAGGTGTTAGGACAGATGATCTGAAACTTTGACTCTGCTCCACACATGTTTCATAATTAAAATGATAAATTTGCATATCGCTTAGCAAACAGCATTAAGACTGTCTCAGGCCCTGACAAGCACCTCCCTTCCTTCTTGCTCATGCCCTCTGAACCAAGGAAATACTAGTGCGGAAGGTCTTACTTGATAAAACTGGTGAACCCAAAGAAATCTGAGCCTCCACCTGCAGGCTGGATGAGTCTCACAAAGGGCACATGCCAACTTTTCCCCACAGAATTGTTTGATCCACAGACATTTCATCATTGCAATCCTATAGTGATAGAGGAGAAGGTAACAACACAAACCAAACCTGTTTGCTTGTTCATGAAGATGAATGGCAGCTCTTAAGTGATACGCTATTTGCTTCAATGTGCCAGTCACAAAGAGATGATTTCAGGGTTCAGATCCCCAGTGTGGCCCTTAATGCTGAAAGATGAGGCTACAGAAGGTTTGACTTCTTGGCCTACATGTACCTTCTCTGTTCACTGCCACGCAGCTGATTATTCCAAACTGAAAGTACCCCAGGACATGTTTTTATAGCTTCAGTATGAATTGCATTAAGGATACCCAGAAAGCCAAGAGATGTAGGGATCTTTTTCTTTCTTTCTGACCCAACTCTTGAATAGAAAAATCTGCTCTCCAGCCAAGGAGTTTAGATGACCTAACCTGACACAGCTAACCCTCTTGTGCTATAGATATGAATTTTCAGAAGAGCAGGAGAGTTCTTGTCATCCAGGACAAACAGAGGCAATGTTCTGTTCTTTTTTTCAATTATGCTCCAGAAATCTCTCCAATCCTGCCCTCCTCTCCATCCCAGGAGATCTGGAATAGGGCTGATATGTAGTATCTAAAGAAAAACAATGACTTGATTGAAAGACAGACATTAAGAAAATACTAGTATAGGTGATATGGACATAGCAAAAAAATGTGAGTGGTATGGAGATGTCTGAATTTTGGAAATGTTGCCTTGAATTTGAGGCTGGCATCTTGTTCATGTTTACTGCCTCAGCTACCAGAGTTTTACGGCTTTTACTTGGGATGAGACTAAGGGGTAGAGAATTCAAAAGGATGCAAACCAGGTATCAAAATGTTTGCATTCTAGTCCCAACTCTGTCACTAATGGACTCTGATCTGAACCAACCCTCTTAATCCCTATAGATTTACATTTTAACATCAGCAAAATGAAGAGTTTAGATCAACAATCCTTAGAATTTGCTTTCAACAATAAAATTATATTATTCCATTGGTCATGATCTTGCTGAAAGCAAAACTTGAACTTGAGATCTTCACTCATTTCTAACACCCAGGTGGGCTCAAATCTCCTTTGGATTCAAGGTCCTTTCCTGCTTCAGAGATTTGTGGGCAAGAGGTGCCCAGAACTTAAGTGAGACCTATAATTGTATTCTTCATGGATAAAGTATTTAAAATATGTTAATTTGTAAAAAGAACTCTACGAGGAAGCAAGTGCTTCATCAAGTTCAGCACCCAGTAACCATTAGCTGTGTGAATGATTGAATGAATCCCCATTGACAGGTAGAAATAAGGACTCAAATGAGGCCATAGAGTCCAGGAGGTGTAAAGTGACTCACCCAAGATTCTTTAGTTAATGTGTTTGTTTATTAAGCCAGCCTCCAAGATGCCAGGTCTTCTCATCACAGAAAGTGGAAAAGCATAGGTTGGGGGAATCCAACCTCCATAGTTAAATCTTGTCTCTGCCTACTAATCAGGTGAGCAGATTTCTTAAAAACTGCTTTATTTTCTAAACTCCAAAATGGAGACACCCAAGCACCTCTGCCTAGCCATAGTCTTGATGGCTTCTATGACTTTTACAACCAGGATTGCTTTTCCTAATGCTTCCATTACTGTTCTTGGCACAATACTACAGATGTCCCCTGGGAATACTTGTTAAGCCAAGATGGAATTTGGAGCAGTCTTTGAGGAGAACCTGTTAATAGCATTCATATGGAGCAGTCACTGGTATTTTGGAAGGAATTTCTCCTTCTGTTTGGGCTCCCTTAGGTCTGGGCAGTGCCTTCAGGCCAACCGAATGAGAACACTCTCTGACATTGACCTGGGGCTACTGTGCACCCAAGCATTTGTCCTATACTAAGGGAAAACAGACAAGGTGTCCCCTTTGCTATTCTTAGAAGTCCAGCCCAATTCACACATTATAGGTGTCAAAGGAAAGCTGGGACTGGGCGACCTAAATAGGTAGTTATAATAAATTGCAGGTGGAAAAGAAGCCTCATTTGTGTTGGCAAACACTGTAATTGTAAGCGAAGTGAAGAAACTTTAAAACCATGATATCCAGGGACTGGTTGGCTTGGGTGCCCTGGTTGCATCATTGCAAATCTGAGCTCCCTGTGCCCTCCAAGTACAGCTGATGTCTCCACGTATGAGAGGAATGCAGGGAGAGGAAGGAAGCACTTGCTGGGGCAAGTACAGAGATTTATATTTCTATATACATTTTTCACTATATGCCACCTACGTAGGTACGATGCTCTTAGATGAAAGTAAAGCCAGTCCCGAAATCAGGTCCCCTGATTACGGGAAATGGAAAAGTATAAATATTAGGGATCCTGCCCCAGAGTTTGAGTCCCAAATCTGCTCATGGACCAATTTACTGAAAAACTAACTTACTGAGGCAAACTTTGGTTGTGTTAATTAAAAACATTTCTGTAGCATATTTGTATGTGACCAGTATGCCTTATAAAGTTGTTTTATTTTTCATCCTTACTAAAAATGTTCAATTCAGAAAGGAACTACACCTTCAGAAGAAATCAGTTATCTTGTGGATTTCCTACTTTGTGCCTAGAAAAAAAAAGTATCCTTGGTATCCCCGGCTTTAAGGGACTTTCAGTGAAGAGGGTAGGTGGAATATGTTCACATAAAACCATTAGTATAATAGTGTATTTCATACATCTTTATCTTCTTGTATGTACAAGCAAAACTACCCCCAGCAACATATGTCAGTAAAACTTCTCCAGCTGTTAAACACATACACACACACACACACACACACACCCCTACCTAGTTAGAGACAAAAATGCAGGGTTTGGTACCACCTACCTTACCTGTCTGTCTGTCTGTCCATCTAGTTCTACAACCCTCTGTGTGATTCCCGGGGCTGACATTAGTCTCTGCAGCTGGGTGGTGAGGCCTCTCTGCACCCCGCACTGCCCTCGCTCCTGGGGAGCCTTTGGAGTTGATCCAGGAGTAGCTTGTGGCATTATTTTGGGGTCAGAGAGAGAAAAGCTTAGCTTCCCCTGGTGTAAGGTAGAGTGAGAAGAAAACAGGAGTCAAATTTAAGCAGCATTTAAAGAGCACAGGTCAAAGCAACCTTCAATAATGGTAAAATTAGGATTCACCTAGGAGTGGTATCCAGAAGTGGAGATTTTATTTACTTTTTCTCCCCCATGTCACAGCCTATACACACATTGGATGCATATGCAATCTAAACGAAAACAAAAACAGATCGTGAGCTATATTAAATACAGTATTTAATATACTGTGAGACACAGCACTCAGCAGCACCCTTGGCAGTGATTGTGGACCACTGGAGATGCTAGAAACCAATGACATGGGTCATCACAGGTCACTGTTTTGTGACTATTATCTGCTTCTAAATAGTCCTCCTCCCAAGAATCTAAACTATTGAGCTTCCACCCACGTTCACCAGTAACTGCAAGAAGACCCAAATCACCACCCAGCCTAGAGTTAGGCCTGATTCCCAGACAGCCTGCAGACAGTGGACAGAGAAGGTATCCGAGCAGCAGGTTTCATCCACAGGCCGGTGCAGCACTATCGCTAGAGCCCAGGGTGGCAGGGGAGGCACGAGAGTAACAGCACAGACCCTGAAGCCTGCCCCGTGTCCCAGTTCTTCTGATTGCCAATCATGTGGTTGGGGCCTTTCGTGTCTCTGTGCCTCAGTATCCCCATTTGTAAAATGGATACACTAAGGGTCCCAACTTTATGGAGAATTGCATAAATTGAAATAACTGAAGCTCATAGAACAGTCCCTGGCATAGAGTAAGAAACAAGAAAGTGTCCCTGGCTGTCATTTCTGTTGTTGTTGTTGTCTGTTACCATTATCATTGGTGTTTGGTGGGAGGAGTTGCAAAGTGAGACTATCGAGGTCAAGATGGAGGAGGTTTCTCCTAGCATAACAGAGATTCGAGCACCCACAGAGCTCTAATCTTCAAGCCCCTTTCCTTGCCAGTCACCCTTCCCTTCTCCAGCACATGCACAGGCACATGCTTTTAAGAGAAAAACTCCTCTGGGACAAAATGTTCCTGTCCTCTAGGTGACCTTGATGGGAGGAGCCACCACACACTTTAAAATGGCCACCTGCTTCTATTCTCCATTTCTTACCTAACTCTCTGGACCAGAAAAAGGAAGAAAAAAGCAAGAATATTGAAAAACAGTCAGGAGCATTGTTAAAGACTCTTCTCAAAATAGATCAGATGTGCACAGACCCGAGAACTTGGTCAAAGTATTATACTTACTCGTGCATTCTAAATAAGCTGACTGTGGGATTTCCAAGGAGAATGTGACTCAGGAGCCATCCACAGAGAGGAGCAAGACGCTTCCTTTCTGTCACCCCTGCAAACTTCCCACCATCAAGTCTCTGCCTCCGCTGCCTCAGAGCAATAGCAACTTTTTAAAAAAAGCGTAAGACCACCACTGCACGTCCCTGGCCTATGCTCAGGAGGGGTCTGTATCCTCCCCAGCAGCCATGTGCTAGGTTTTATTGTACCACAACAAGCCTTCATTCCCAATGTTTGTGTTTTTTGTTTTGGGTTTTTTTTCCCCCACAATATGGCAAATGTTCAGGTGAACAGTGGGGTGGTGCTGTAAAACCCTTCTTTCTATAACCCATTCCGGTTCAAGGTCACCTTTGGGTGCATGGAGGACCTGTCTGAAGACTTAGAATGAAAAATTACCTATGAGGGCTCTGCAGAATGTGAAGAATAGGATCATTTTAGACTCATTTACTAAGCCTTGTACCCACAGGAAAGTATATGTTTGTATTTCAGACTGATGCACCTAATCCAAGACTCATCCAGGTGCAGATGCAGATGCAGTAGATGCTAATCACATGCACCTATCAAGGTCAGGAATCTATTAGAGTTGGCTATTGTGTAAATAGCAAATATACTGAGATAGAATTAAGAGGAAATTTATGAGTAAAACCAGACTTTTCTGAGCTTCAAAAAACATTTTGGCATTTACTTGCAGAGTCACAAGATTCCATATTAATTAGGAAGATAACACAAAACACTGGAAGATGCAATGAGCAGTAATCTAAATCTACCATCATATTTTCCTACAAACGCATTACCTTCAACACCAAAGGGATGGCCCACATCAAAAACTCACTAAATGTCATGTTTGAATCCCACATGGGCTACATGTGACCATCTGCCATCCCTTTAGTTCAAATTAAGCTATAAAAACACACAGAACTATTTCCCTGAAATTCCGTAAGTCACAGTCACAGACACAATGTGAAAAACTTGTTTTAAAAATGTCCCATAGAAAGTTCATAAGAACACCAGTATTCAAGTAAATTGGGGAAAATAAATACAACTATTTTTAAGTGATTTTTATCTGTTATTTCATGGGTTCTGAAACTAATCTGATAAGCCATATATATTGTTTCCTTGTCCTCTATATGAAATTAAAGCACTTGTAAAGAAATATGAATCATTAGACCAAGTTATAAGGGTTTCTTAGTCTCCTGGACAATAATCTTTGAACCACTAATTTACTGGTCTTCAAAAAAACAAAGATCACATCATAAAATGTTTCTCCCTGTAATAACATAAAGATTGGCTTAATTTAAAGTGAATTTCCATTATTTTTTGGTGTATCTTTAAAGAAGGGGCCTGAAGTCCATTATATGCCACCAAGAACTTCAAGGTCTGATTTTTCAGGCCATCGTGAAGCCTCCTGTGCCAACTCCTACAGTTCACATAATGTTCAACGGCATTCTCTTTGGTTTCTAATAACAGACGTGGCTAATTGTTTATAAAGCCCTCTGGTTATGGTTTTTGTTTTTATGACAGTTGACATCAGAACACTCTCTGAACCATATACATCATCATTACCCAGTGAATTCAACATGTCGAGAACAATGCAAACTCCCTGAGTTTAATAATAGGAGCATATAATGACTTTGATCTGTTCATTAGGTTTATAAAAATACTATAAACTTAACTCAAAATTGGTTACATAAATCATCTGTTGGCAGCATTTACATAAAAACAGTGGCTTCGGGAAGGTGTAATTAGCTTTATCATAACAGCTAAGTTTCTATTTTGGAAATACACATAATTTCTCACACATGGATTACTGTTCTCCATATCCTCTGACACTCATGCAGAAGAGGATTAGAGATATTTGTAGTAGGCATATTCTAGATAGCTTTTCCAAATAAGCTGTTTAAAAGCAATCTTGGGAAGGAATTCACTAACTAAATGGGCCCGAAAGCTCTTTTACTTTGAGGAGAGCTAGGTGCTTCCTCAAAGAGTTTCTTATGCTCCATTAAATTAAAGGTAGGATATGCTCGTTACTCTTGCTGCTAAGCAGACATCAGCCATAGGAGGCAGTGACTTCATAGCTACGACTTCTGTACTGCGCTTCTTACAGCTTTTATTTTGAGGAAGGGAAAAGGGTATTTGTTTGAATCTGCAGTCTCAGTTGTACATAGTTCCTGTTATTCTAAAAGAGTGAATCTGTGAAGCGAAATTTCGCTAAATGTTAAACTTTGAAATTTAATATACCAGATTATTAAAATATTGTCCACTAACTAGCTCATCGATTTTAAAAATAAAATACATCCTGCTATCAAAAACTTTAAATAAATAAACAAATAAAACCTAGAAGAGCCTAGGAAAGTGCTTTGTTTCAGAGGTTGTTCGGGTTCACCCCATCCTAGTCCAATATTGTCATTTTAGATAAGACTGGCACATATCCTGCCAAAGAGGCCAAATAAAACATTTCTTTCATGTTGAAGTGAGGAAAAAAAGAAAATGCCTCAATGAGAGGAGTCCCCAGAGGAACATTGGAAGAACGGGGGATGCTGCCAAGCCCAGGAAGACAGGAGGCCACGTTTAGGTTATGCGAGGGAGAGGGGAAAGGAAGCCTGGGCAGGAGACCCCCTTCTGAGCTTGGGAGACTTCGTGCATGTGTGAAGGACAAAGGGTTTGTGACAAAGAGAGGGGCTGTGTCTGTGGCAAGAGAGGCAAATATGGGTAGAAATACACCCTCAAATTATGCCTCAGTTTATTCCAGGCTTTTATAGGGCATAGAACAGATTAAAGCAGGTCAAGAGATAACCTGCAGGGCAGCCCTCTTCCTCAAGTAGTCTCACCAGGGCTGACCAGAAGCATGGCCTTCTGGGAGTTTGAACTACTTCCAGGCGGTTAGTCCTAAAATAACTCTCCTTTAGCTCCATCGTCCACAGGGACTTAAAAACATGTGCTGTGATGGTTGAACCATAGCTGTAGAGTCAGAGGAATGGATAGTCAGGTAAGACCTGGAGTGAGGGACCCCATGATGAATAGGCGATCCTGCTGCTATGAGAAAGAACTTCCTTAGCACAGTGACTGAGCTCAAAAACTGCTAGTTATCTATTTTTGGCCAGTAATACATTTACTTGTTTGATATTAAATGAATGAGTTAAGATCCCACAATGGACTAGAGGCTGCAGTTGGGGCTAGGAGTGTGGTAAAAGGGGAAAGAGATGCAACAGGAGTCTGATTAGAACCTTCCTGGGGAAGCTCAACCCAGAGTGTGGGAAAGGAGATTCAAAGAGCTAACACACACAGCAACCCTGTTTGCTTGGGAATGTCAGAAAAGCTTCTCAAAGTTGTCAGGAAGAAAGAATAGAAGTTGGCCAAGCTGAGAAAAGGGTTGAGGAAGTAACCAATGACTAAACGTGCAAGCCCTGGAATGGAATAGTCCTGGGTTTGAATGTTAATTTAATCATTTACCAGATTATAAAACCTGAGTCAAGTCGGTAATCTCTCTGAGCCTTAACTTGCGCATCCATAAAGTGGGAGTAATTCTACTCTGCTCATAAAGGGAATGAAATGAGATGATAGCGGCAATGTCCTTGGCACGGTGCCGGCCCAAAGTAACCACCCACAAAATGTTTACTGAAGACTAGATTCTCCTTCAGTCTATGAAGGGTTGTTGTTGTTGTCATTTTTGGTTATTATGAGAAGTCCAGCCTCAGGGAGGCCCAAAATTCAATAAGGCTTTCACTCGTGGATCCTCAGCAGCCCTCTGGTCATGCCGAGTGGAATGTGCTAGCACAGTGGAATGTTCTTGTATCTTGGATTAGGAAATTTACAGATAAACTTAATCCAGTCCTCTCTTCATTTCTTCTGGCTCCTGTGTGAGTCACATCCAGTTTATAACTTCAAGTCCCAGTGAGGGAGAACAGTAATGGCAGCCACCACCCCAGCCCAGTCCCAGTGCATGAGCCCCCAGGTGTCCACAGCTTCCCTCATAGGACAAAGCCTCCCCGCCCCAGCTACACCTACCTCATGTTCTTCTTCCCTGCCCCATCTTGAAAAGAGAACGAGTAGGAAGAGAAGGGGAATTCCAGTTTAGTTTAAACAGAGCATAGTAGGAAATGACATTCATTTTCACAAAGAGAAAATAAGCCTTTCCTGCTACCATATAAAGTTGTGCTCATGTTGGCTCAGCCACCCCTCATATGTTCAGACTATAATGTCCTGAGGGGTGGAACTTCCCAGGGTGAGGTTCCCAGCTGCTTCTGAAAGTGGCAGAGATCAGCTAAAGGTCTTCTAGCTCCAGAGGAGCCTTGCTACCAAGGCTGGTGCCCTCTGAGAAGGGTTGGTGGGTGGCAGAATAGTTAATAAGATGGTCCAAAGTACAGTCTTTTTTACCTGTCATGTTTTGGCCTCATAGAGGGCACTGCCTGCCCTCAGAAGTGCGCCTTTGCTCAGCTGCCCTCAAGGGCCCGGCAGGTGGAAAATCACCAGCTAATTCGAGCTCTGATCACTCAGCCTATCCATGATCAAGAAAAGGTGGGCTTAAAGACCCCCATTTGAAGACTAGGATTAACTGAGAGCCGGACAGCCATCAGTCACATGGAAGAGAAGCAGCCACTCTATCACTTGATGTTTTTTAAAGAAAGAATAACACTTGAGTTGGGGAACTGCCTAATTTATCTTTAGAAAGAGGTGGTATATAAATAAATTCAGTAAATCACAGAATTGGAGGAGATCCAACTGCTCAGAGTTAGGGAAGAAACCTTGAAAAAGGTCAAACCTACAATTTCCTATATTAAACTCTCCCTAGGGGCAAGAAAGAAGAGTTATAGGGAAATTAACTATATCCCATGTTTTAAAAGCAGGGAATTAAATTAAAAGGTTGGTTTTTTAAATTGCACCTAATTGCAATCACTGTATCTTTTTTGAAGCTTGAAATACTCCCAACACCTTACCTGGCAGCAATAACGTCTCTCACAAGCTCATAAAAGAGCTGTCGATAGGCTCCCGTGAACTTTGAATTGTTCTAATTCCATCACAGTTTGGAGGCTCAGAAGCTAGTGCAGTCTTTCTGAATACGAGTGGAGGCTTTTCATTAGGGGAATCTGACCTTAAACTTTCTCTGTTTGATCTGGTCTGCACATTTGAACATTTGGTGCCATAATTCCATCTTGACAATGGTAAACAAAAAAAGGGGTGGGTGGGGGGTGCTGATCATTATGATACTCCTGCTCTAAAGGGTTCCAGGAACAAGGAGAGGGGCCTGTGAGTGTCCAGAAGTATGGAAGCTCTGAAATGGGGCAACACAGTCCATCTGTGTAGCTCTGGGTTTCGTCTCTGTGTTAGCAATGAACCTCCTTGGCTTTCTTTTAGAAATTAAAGGCATGGATGTCTGACATAGCCTTCTTTCACCCAGTACTTTTGGGGAGCAGCTAGAGTAGGCTGATTTGCTTCTTAGCTCTACTCTAATGCCTTTGGTGGAAGGGCTAATAAGAACAATAGACAAAAGGTGGGGAAAATAAGAGGAGAAATGGCAAAATAATCTACAAACAGTAAATCTCCAAAAATGTGTGTCAGATCTGTCACCTTGAGGCCTAGTCCATGATAGATGGGCACCAGCCTAGCATGACACATTAGCAGAGGACTTTAGCGTGGCACACAGGGTGTCTCATTTAATCCCCTGAAAACCGTGGGCAAGACAAAGCTGCTGTTCTCTGTCTTTGCAGGTGAGTGGCATATGAGTAGACAGGGTTAAATAGCTCATGGTCACACAGCTAATCATAGGGGAACCACACTTGAATTCACATATTCAGACTCCCCATCTCTGATGCTCTTTCCAGTGTGTCTCAGAGTCCTTCCTATTCATCTGTTGAAGTAGTAAAAAATTTCCCAGTGGCCTAAAAGAGTAAATGGGTCCCTAACACCAGCATTAGTGCCAAGAAGTCACTTTAACTATAAAGGACAAGAGCTCAATTGATTCTTGGTGTTTCTAAGGTGAAATAAAACTGAAGTATATACATTATTAGTCCAAAGCTCACACAAAAAGAGTGTTGTGCTTCAAAGTAGTAATCTTTGGAAGCAGTGTGGTAATTCTTCCAAGGCTACATGCTCAAAAGGTTGTTGTTTTTTTTTTTTTTTAACTGCTTATTAATAGTGGTCTTTGGAGCCAGATTTCAAACTACACAATAAAACATTCATGTTACTTTGTAATTGCACCAGGTTAATTCGGCAAACAAAAACTACAGTTACCTACCAGACTTGACCTTATTTTTATATCAAACTTGACTTTATTCTCTACAAAATCAAATTTACCTATCAAGAATGGAAACTGGACACACTTCCCAAAGAGGAATTTTTTTAAATGCTTTGATTTGGTGGCATCATTAAGATTCATGCATCTCCTACCAAGATGACCCTTTAGAAGTGGGCACAACTAATATAGCTGTGTGATTCTGGTTTGTTTAAAACCAACCACGTTATTTTGTAGTAACCCTTAAATAAAAATGCCCTAAGTCTCTCAATATGTTGCAAATGATAGAAAGAGGAACCTGAGCTTACAAAAGAAGAAAATAGGATTTCAGGAGATTTTGAACCCCTTACCTACTGTAAGCAAAAGCAACAGCAATAAAAAGTCAAAAGATAATCAAATATGACCGTGGGCTGTTCTTTGATCTCCAGGACAGACAAAGGGCCTTACAAATATTGGCCACTTATCAAAACTTCATCTAGTGTGAAAAGCATTTTGCCAATAGAATTAAGACCCTGGGTTTTGTTCTAGCTCTGACTTCTGTGCAAAGGATCTACAATGAATACGTTTCTCATCTCCTGTGCCTTTCCTCCTCCACAGGTGGAATCGCCACCATCACGGTAGCTGTCATTGCCATGGTGTTGCTGGTGTTTGGGATTACAGCGTATCTGAAGATCAGGTGAGACCTCCCTCTTCTTTACAAGGAGAAGGATTCCATTTGGTAGAGCTCCAGGCTGAGATTTGTTTTGCTGAATGTGCGTTTCTTAGTAAGTATCATAGCTCTCAGATACCTTGGCAGGAAAGTGAAGATGGCCAGTGGACTCCACAGGAATAGATGGTAGTGTCTGGGTCTTGGCAAAGCAGAGGAAATTAGCTGGAATGCACAGCAGGATGATGTCACGGTATGAGAATGAACCTGTAGTCAGGAGACTGAGGCCTCGCTGCGCTGCCCTCAACTCCCCTCCGACATGACTCCTGACCTTCATGTTGTCTCATCTGTGAAATGGAGCACAGGGATGGCTCAGTGGTTCCTAAATATTGAAGTTCTGAACACTGGTATGTGGACTGGTACCCAGTCTGTAAGGAAGTTGTCACGGGTACGAAAGCAAAATGCTGAAAACATAGGAATGTGTAGTGTCTTTTATAAAATTATGCCCTGCTCCCGAGATTATGCCCTTATGTTTTTGGTTTTAAAATACCTTTTTTGTTATGAAATGAAGGTAATCACAGATGGAAGTGGAGTTTTTAGCTTGTTTAGCCAGATAGAAAGTGGCAAACCCTGGGGGCCTCCACTTTTATTGCCAATAGCAACATGAAATCACAAAGTCTCAGAACCACGTTACTCACCCCAAATGTCCTTCCAGCTATAAAATGCCCAATGGCAAGTGACAGTCTTATTTGCCAGTCTGTGCAGTGCCCCTAAAAAAGGACAGAAGGACTTCTGTGAACACAGCCCCTCCTTGCCATTTGTCTCCCAATAGCCATCTTCACAGCAGCTCCTCTGACCCTGCCACTCACTCCTTTAAAAGCCCCCAATGGCTTCCCTGGGCACGTGGAGTCAAATCCTCAGTTGGCTCTCAAGCTCATTCATGGACCCATCCTTGCCTCCCTCTTCTCTTTCCTGTCTGTCTCTCCCTTGTAACCACGGAGCTGCAGTCACCCTTGCTTTCTGGCCAGTGCTTGGTTTTTTCCCCAGGCCCTCAGCTTTGCTTGGTCTCTCCCTGAAATTCTTTTTCTTCTACCTCCTCCTCGTGCATGGCTTTCTTGTCCCGTCCTCTAGGAACTTTCCTGTTATTAATTTTATCATTTTTATTCTGGCCGTTATACCACCATGTATTATTTCATTCGCTTTTTATATATGTCTTTTTTTTTTTTTAAAGATTTTATTTCATTATTTTTAGAGAGAGGCAGAGAGGAAGAGAAACATCAATGTGTGGTTGCGTTTCACCTGCCTCCAGCCACAGACCTGACTGGAGACCTGGTTTGCAACCTGGTTATGTGCCCTGGCTGGGGAATTGAACCTGCGACCTTTGAGTTCGCAGGCCGGCGCCTTAACCACTGTGATACCAGCCAGGGCTTTATATATGTCTTTTTTTGTTGTTGTCTCTTCCCAACAAAAATGTAAGGTCCACAAGGACCCAGACTTTATCTGTGAGGTGATGCTGAGCACAAAGACAATGCTCCATAAATTGAATAAGTGACAAATTGAATATGAGAATACACCATCACTAGGGCACTGTCGTGTGCACACACGACACTCCTGGCTGGCTTCCTCCACACAGCTGTGCTTCTCCCTCAAGAGGCATGTGCACCCTGGCCTTTCCTCCTGTCCCAGGTCCCATGTGGAGCTTCTGTCTTTCTCTTCTCCCCACTGTGCACACATCACCTTTGCTGCCCTCTCTCCCAGTCCTCCCTCATCAACTCCAGTCACCCTGACCAGGGCCCACTAGGGAACGCTCCCCTGCTCCTTCCCTTTTCTCTCGCCCAGCCTGCAGTTCTAACTTGTACTAAACCAATCGAATGGTAGTGCCACGTATAAGAGCACCCTGAAATATCATCTGTATCAAAGAACAGGGAAGCCAGGTTTGGGAGAGAAATTGGAATTAAAGGTCCAGCACTACCTTTATAAAAGCATCTTTAAGTTTCCTTCATATTTTTAAAATTTTTTTTCTCTTCATTACATCTATATTTTCTAGAGCGGCAAACTTAATTTTATGAATTATGGCTTACTGAGTAGAACTCTTTTTCACCTGGTTTAATTACTAGTTTATTACTGCAGATATGCTGTATTTTAATTGTGAGTTAAATTGGCTTTTATGAACTAGTCTAGAAACCTCATTCCCACTTCATAACAAAGTTTCTCTTTGTGTTCAGGATGGGGGCGGGGGGGGGGGGTTACTCAGAGACCTACGGATTAATTTAGTCATTCTGGAATCACCATTGCTGGTGAGTTTCTGAAGGGCTTTGTCACCAAAAATACAACCTTCGCTACAGTGTGATTTGAATAGAAATTCCTCCCTCTTGCCACACACTTGCCAAAAAGGATGTTGAAATAACCTAAGGACTCTTTTGTTGATTCAAGCAAGCTTTCAAGTTTACCATCTCAAACCTCTCACCAGCTACACAGTCTAGAACAATGATTCAGAAAGAATTCAGACCCCACCTGCAGCGGACCTCGATTTAAATCCCAGCTCTACCTTTTCGAGCAGGTTCTAAATGTGAGCTGAGCGTGTTACAGAGCTTTGCTCACCTCCCCCTCCTTCTGTTGTAAAATAAGGGCTGTCATTTTAACTCTCTGATAGCATTACTGGGAGGATTATTGGGTATTGCTCCCCAAGAACATAGCCCTGCTATCATCATCATCACCATCATCATCAAAGCGGCCTACTGGAAGGGTCCCCAACAACAGGACAGTTGCTTGACCATAGTTACTGAGTAGTGGCCATGTGCCAGGCACCCTTCTGAGAGTGGGAGCAGGGGATCACATCAAGGATGCGTCACAATCCTGCCTCCCACCACAGAACTTTCTGTGTTTGGACAATTTTGTTCGCAGGTTTTATTTAAATGGAGTCTAATGAGTGCTGTTTAAAATTGTGTAACTTTCAATTGTAAAAATTTAAACTAGACTTTCTCAACATTAGATAAATGTGGTGAGTGGTGAAATTGAATTTGTCATGGTTCCTCTTTCCCAGACAGGTTCTCCCTCTAAAATATAGAAAGGCCCCCAGTGTATAAGGGTTGCTGTTCGCCTTTGGCATTATGAATTTAGGAGGGAATAAAGTGATCAGGTCTCTGTTCGAAAACTCCCTAAGGAAAACCCCATTCTGTTGATCTGTTCATTATTTTGGCAAAATGATGACAGAAAGAGGTTAACAAATACCATGAATCTTAAGACTGTGCTAAAACATCTTCAAGTGTCATTTTGCAAGATTCTCAGAAAGCCCCGCTAATCATTCGTCAAAAATGCATTTGGCTCACTTGATAGATGTATGTGTGCAGGCATGTGTGTGTGCATGTGTGTGTGCGTGCATGTGTGTGCACATGCGGGCTTTGCCTTGCCTGGAAATGTATTTTATTCTTATCATCCCAGGTTTCTGAGAACAATAACATGACAAGAGGTCTGTTGTCTGTGCTTTTCTACTCATTTGGCTGGCAGAGCAAGAGATTAAAAACACAACCCAGGAGGGAACCCTTAGCTTCTGGCCTGAAACTCGGGCTATGTCTCTGCAAATGCAAAGAAGGGTCCACCGGAGAGGCTTCACAACTAGAAAAAGGGTTCACCCTGCAGGCTCTGCTGATGGAACCTTAGTAGTTTCACCTTTGCCCCAGGTTCTGCTTCCCTCTGAAGGCATCAGTAAACTCATTAGCTATCGGTTTTCACACTTCTATCCTTTGGGGACCATGACCCCTACTTTTGTCACAATGTCCCCTGTCCAGAGAAATACAGTTCTCTGAGATATAAACCACTTTAGGATGTGGCTTCTAAAACAAACTGCCCTGAACTTTCCAGGACTCTTCTCTGTTATCTCTGCTGCCATTTTAGCCAATAGCAGTGTGGTTAAATTCTACTTCCCATTCAGGCAGATTATAATTTCCCTGATCTTTAATATTTTCACCTGCAAAAAAAAACTAATAATAACTATCTTGTAATAATGGTGGCTTGGTGATGATGAACTCACTTAGCCTTGCCTTGTCTGGGAAGCACTTTATCTGCCCTATCATTCTAAGTGATAGTTTTGCTGGATAGAGTAATCTAGGTTGTAGGTCCTCTCTTTTTATCACTTTGAATATTTCTTGCCAGGCTCTTCTTGCCTGCAAAGCTTTTTTTGAGAAATCAGCTGACAGTCTTCAAGCCATTATTACATGGAATGGTAAAGGGACTTATTTAAGAAAAGGAAGATCAAATCCATGAACATTAAAAAGGCAATAAATTCACAACTTTCAACAGCTGAGTCTAAAAAAACAAATTAAGCAGGCAACCAGAACAAAAATAGAATCATAAATATGGAGATCATTTGGATGGTTATCAGCTGGGAGGGGGAGGGGGGAAGAATAGGAGAAATGGTGCAGGAATTAAGAAGCATAATTGGTAGGAACAAAAGAGAGGAGAATGCTAAGCGGGGGTAAGGGGGGAAAAGTTAGGACAACTACAATAGCAAAATTTATAAAATATACTTAAAAAACATATATATAAATAAAGCTACCTTTCAAACTTGTTTTGAAACTAAAGTAATAAATAGTACCTGGAGAGACCAGGTAGCATGGTGGTTAAGGTGAGTAAGGGCAAATTTATTAGTCATTCTATGTGTGCACTTTCTTCCTTTGTAAAGTGGGACTATACTATACCTAATTCATGATTGTTACAAAGGTTAAATTATGATACAAAGAAACAGCCCAGGTATGAGACCAGGGTGATGGCAGGGCTGACTACACTGCAATTGCCATTAAAACAATGCTTCCTACTCTGGCTAAACAGGTGACTGTCAACAGCCCCATTCAGCAGGCATCAGGGAATCAAAGGTGTAGGGAGTCCTAGGAGGAGGAGAGAGATGGCACAGCAGCTCAGTGTTCTCATGTTCCATTTGGCAGGTTCAGTTGTGCTTCTCCTAAATGCCGGGGAAGCGGCATCTATGTCATAAGTTCATAAATAGAAGCTAGCTCTGAGCAGCCCTTATTCCAGGCAGGGCTTGTTCGCAAGTTTAAACGAAAGCAAAGGCCTTGCCTGCCTCTTGCAGAAAGGTGCCTTTAATTAGTGATGATTGAAGAATGAGGTAAGTTGGCTTGGTTTTGTTGAAATTGGCTCAAAACCGGTCAGCCACGAGATAATCCCCTGGGCTGGAGCGTATCTGCTATCGCCCACAACGTGGATGCTGCTATAATTAGGCGTGCTGGTAGCCCAGACAGACAAGGCGGCTGTTCCCGTCACAAAAATAAATGTGATACTGATTTATAGACACAACAGGGCCTCGCTCTGAAGACATCTTGTTAAAAGTCGCCTGTTTTGCTAAGTAAGTCTTCTGGTAATTATATTTTCTACAGCTGGATTCTTTCTGGTTGTTGTTAGGTTTAAAGAGTAGGCCCAGCCCATTATAAAGACTAAGACCTTCTAGAATTTGTGACCTACAGGTTGCCTTTATCAGATCAGCTTTGGCATTCTGAAGGTCTAGGTGACTTTATTCGCTGGTTTAGCCCTGAGTGTGCATAGGAATCAATGGGAGAATTTGTTGAAAATAAAATGCCCTGGGTCTCAGTCCCACAGGCTGCTTCAGTAGGTTGGGGTAAGGGCCATGCATGAGCATTTCTCACCAGCTCACAAGTGATGCCAATGCTGCTGACCTGATCTACCCTCATCTCCTAACACTGAAAACACACACTTTGCTCTCAAGTTTCCTAGACAGGTTGCCTTGCTGCTTCATGCCCCTGTTACCTTAAACACACTGATTCCTTTGTCGGAAGTATTAGTTTGAAAGTAACGGCTTTTTAAAAGAAATGCAGACTTTGTATAGAACACTTTGAAAATGCTACTTTGAGACCTGGCTGGTAGCGCAGGGGCTAAGGTGCCAGCCTGCAAACCCAAAGGTTGCTGGTTCGATTCCCCAGCCAGGGCACATAACCAGGTCTCCAGCCAGGTCTGTGGCTGGAGGCATGTGAAAGGCAACCATACATTGATGTTTCTCTCTCTCTCCTCCTCTCTCCCTTCCTCTTTCACTCTGGAAATGATAAAGGAAAAAAAATTAATAAAAAATAAAATACATAAAATAAAATGCTACTTAGAAATTTTTCCATCATTGGGGTTATGGTAATAAGGAAATGAAACAGATAGGATTTCTGAATTATGATACTCATTCTGCTACTAACTTGCTATGGTAACTGAGATCAAATAAAATCACCCCTCATGGTCACAGTACTCTTGGCTTCAAAATTATAGTTCACAATTCTTAGTTTTGACAACTGAGCCATGATTATGTAAAATGTTAACATCAAGGGAAGCTGGGTGAAGGGCACATGGGAATTTATCTTTGCAGTTTTTCTATAAATCTAAAATCATTCCACTATAAGAAGTTTTTAATTATAGTTCAGTAGGTACCACACAGATGGGTTTTCTGCTCCTGCCCCAGAGCCTTTGCACTTGCTCTTCTTTCTATCTTTATGATTTATCGCAGGTATTCATGTGGTTTGTCCACATCTCCTTTATGTGTCTACTCAAACGTCATCTCAGTGAGATTTTCCCTGTTTGCCATATTCAAAGGTATAATCCCATATGGAATCCCTCACTTGCCTTTCCTTGCTTTATTTTCCTCCATTGCATTTATTACCACCCACCATGTTATTTTTCATGTACTATTTATTGTGTCTGACCAAAAGTAAGCTCCTTTAGGACAGGGATTTTGGTCTTTTAATTCACCAAAGTATTCCCCAGGCTCCAGAAGAGAGACTGATAAATTTAAGTTTTCAGTGAATTGTTAAATGAAAGGAGCCAAGCAGGGAAATGACAATCAGAGAAAGCAAGCCACAAATGGAAATAAGAAAAAAAAATAGGAGAGAGTGGCATCTGCACCAATCTAGCTTTGCTAATGGATGATGAAAATCTAAGGCTTCATGACTAATGACTAATGAGATGCAAGTTCAGCTGCATTTTCACAACACTAAGCCATGTCTTCCTCATCTGTACTACATCCCTTCTTCTTGACACATAATAAGCACTAATGATTGAATGGCAAAATTCGCTTGACTGTAGAGCAAAGGAAAGTTAATAAAGTTGGAGCCTTGCTGGGGAACTATGGTTGACCCTTATAAAGGAGAAGGTGCCTTCTAAAATGTGCTAGTTTTAAAACAGGAAAGCAAAACTTCATTCATTTTCAAAGATAATTGAAAATGTCTTTTTCAATTAAGTATTGATGTTATAATGATCTTAAAGTAGATGCCATTGTTGTTGTGGAGAAGCCCCCTAACCACAATGCCACCACATGTACCTATTTGTCATCAACAAGGATTCCCCTGTCTTGTCCCCTGGGTTCTGCTCTTAGCTAACTAAACTGTATGATACAGCCTGATGACATTGACAATAAGCCCAGCACCATTGATTAACAGGGAGTGTGAGCATGGTGCCAAGTGACTTAAAGTTACATCATTACATGGGAGAAATTTAGCTGTGATTCTCTTTCTTCTTCCTATATTTAAGATCGAGATAGTGGCGTTGACCCTTTGTGTTCTTTAATGAGACACTTTCACATTGCCACAGTTATATTATACAATGAATTACCACAGACCACAGTACTCCCTGCTGGTGTCAACCAAGCCACCTCCACATATGCTATTGATATGTTACTGAATATGTACAGCTGTCATCAAATACTTACAAAAGAACCACTGATCAAGAGCAACCTATTAGGTGTTCAGAAAATAAGAAGAAACATAAGACACAGTCTGTCCACAAGAGGTTTACCATCATAGGGGAACCAAGGCACAGCAAGTAGACACAACTATGTTGGACACATGCCAGTCTTCACTAAGAAACTGAGTAAACGAAACTGCTCTGACCTGCCAATGATGTCGTTAATTGCTTTTCGGATTGCTATTTGGATTGCTATTCAGACTGAAATGAGATGATGCGTTATAGAAAGGAGAGACCTCGGTTTTAGTACCAGCTCTACCATCAAATCACATGGAAAAAGTCATCTAGACTCTCCAAGCCCCACCTTCCTACTTTTGGGAATGAGAGCTTTTTTACCTTCTAAACTCCATAAATGCCAGTTTGAAAACCTCCCCCATTTCCATTCCCATTTAAAACATGCCATGATTTACGAAGTTTTGACCTAGAGAGGTAGTTTAAAGTGATCATTAGTTATTCTCACCTTATCTCACACACATACATACATGCACAAATGGGCTTGTCTAACTCTTTCTATACATGGGCAGATTTAAACAAACCTGGCTTGAATCCCAGCACACCTAATTCTTCTTGTTTAGTCTCATTAATATATTTATCATGCCCTATGGGTAGGTTCAGTACATTCCCAAATATGGCTTATCTATATCTTTTGCTTTGCTATCCTCATTTATCAATGTTTTGCTGAACTCACTGTTTAATCAAATGAGAAGACTGAGAAAAATGAAAGATCTATCCCTTTATTTTACTACTGTGTGTACAGTAGCTGTCTCTTCCAATACAGGGGATTCAGGTATAGTAGTTCTGATCAAATGGTGTTACCTAAAATAGCCATTATCAGTAAAACCTGATGATCAGAAGATTTTTAATTCTCGAACCTCACTCCAACATAATAATAATTTTTAACAATTCAAATAATAATATAACAATTCAAATGTCTTATAACTGTGTCTAGGGCATAGTTTCAGGAGTCCCTGGTGGGAAGGAGGCTCTTTTCATTCAACACCTTTTTTTTTACAATTTGCACATTTGACATGGGCTTGTGTAAGTTTCATGATAATAAAAATTAAAAAGCAGTATTGGCCAACACCTATTGTGCATTCACTATGTGCCAGGCCTTTTATATGCATTACTTCATTTAATCCTCCCAATGACCCTATCACAATTCTTTTTTAAGTTTCTTCATTTTATAGATGAAGAGACAGAGGGTTAAAAACACACTTAAGGACTTTCATCTATTGGCCCTACTGACATCTTAAGGGAATAAAATTATACGATAGACATAAAAATGGTGTGAGAAGTTAAACTACCATACCAAGGTGAGGCAGGAATACCCTACCAATAAAGGAACGTGTTTATTAGGGAGACGTTGGCCAGGCTTGCACCACTAAGTCATGCTGAAATTGAAGCTCAGCTCCAGCCTTACAATCCCCAGATTTCCACTTGTCCATTCTGCAGCTTCCATTGTTCAACCATCCTGTTAAAGGGTTTGATCGGAATTGGAAGTTTAAAATGTGGGAGGAATGAATGTTGGTCATGGGATAGCTGGTGACCTTAGTCACCAAAGCTGGCCTCTCTGTTCAGTCAATCAGAAGATCAGTGTTGTGTTACTCGTGATCTCTTTCCTTCTCACACCCACAGAAAAGAATGTGGACCTTTAGCAAAAACAACATATTGCTGGACATTGTCAGGCTTCCAGGTATATAGACTGGGTCAGCCAAGCTAGCCTTTGGGATGGAAATCAGGACTGTGAAGGCTACGAGTTTGAAACCAGCACAACAAGGGTCTGGCTTTTTTCAACAGATCCCCTCTTTTCAAATCCCTGGCAGATGGAAATAAGCTTTGTAGAATGACAATTATTTTTGCAATGAAGATTACTCTAGCAAATGCTTTCTGTGCTTCTCAGAAAATAATTTTTACTTTGTGTAACTTTCATATCTAATTAAAATAAAAATTAGGGGGACGGGCATATTTACCCACACTGTATATAGCATAGCAGATTTCCAGTGGCAAGGCGTAATAATTCACTCGCTAGCACCAACCTGAGGCACCACATGCTCATTTTGTGATGTTTCCCCAATCTCGTCATTACATTTAATGTAAAATCATAATACTTCCCTGGAAGCTCCCACTTTGTGAACAGATTGACCTTTCTGTTGGATGTGTTTTTTCCCAATCACTGTTTCTTCTAGCAACATTCATTGACAACTAACTATGTGCCAGATATTCTTCTAGAGGTAGCACCTAGAACAACAACAACAACAAAAAAAAGCAAATAATTCATACCTACAGTCTAGTTAGGGGGAAAAGGCAATAACAAAACAGGAAAGTAAATTATACAAGTATAGTATGATAGATGGTGAGAAAAATAATGCGGGGAATGCTGGGGGTGGGAGTAGTTGCAAATTTAAATGGCATTCTTAAAGAACTGAGAAAATGACTTTAGTACAAAGACGAAGAAGATGAGGGAAGGGGCCATGTGGAGCTCTGGAGGACAGTTGCTCCAAGCTGAGGGAACCAGTAAGGCCCTGAGGCAAGAGTATGCCAGGTACAGGGGAAAGAGCAAGGATACCAGCATGCTGTAGCATTGGGAACAAGGAGAACTGGAATAGCAGCGGATGTGCTCGGGAAAGTACCAAGGCCCAGATCCTGTCGAACCTCATTAACTTTTTGTAATAACTTTGGCTTTTATCCGGGAGAGCCACTTCAAGGTTTGAGGAGAGGAATGATAACCATCTGACTTCGGTTTCTCATAGAAATAATATTAATTGTGGGACAGGTTCCCAGAATGACTCACCAAAGCCTGTTAAACCCATATTGCTATTGAACTCAGGTGCTGAGCAAACTCGAGGAAGCTGCGCTCGGAGCACTGGACTTAGATCCAGGAGGTGGGGGTGTGACTCAGCTCAGTTGGGTGCGTTTGGACCCCATGTCTGAGCCCCATTTTTCTCACTGGAGAAATAAAGATAAACAATACCTGCCCCATGTCTTTATTTTGAGGGCCAATTGAAAAATCATAGACACACTCTGTAGACTGTAAAACACTATATAAACATCAGAAGGGGTGGCAGCAGCAACAGTTTGTGGTTATATCAGTCTTATTTCTGGGAAAATTAAGCCCAAGACCTAAGTCAAAATGGCAGGAATGCGACCTTCCCTTTTTCCCTTTACTTCTTTTTAAATGGCCATGGTAATGGGCCTCTCTTTCTCCAGCCCTGGAGGTCAAGGAGAGAGACAGGACCCTGCTGATCTCAACGGAAGGCACCATCAGAGCTCCCAGCTGGTCAGTCGTAGCTTCCACAGTGTTTTCAAACTGGGGCCTCTGTGCAAACTGCCCCCGGTGAGCTGCCCCAGTGCCACTGCAGGCATTAGGCTGTCCTGTGATGAGCAGCTTCTCCCAGTAACCACGCTGTCTTCTCCTTCCCACCAGGCATTCCACCTACGGAAGGCTTCTGGACGACCACGACTACGGGTCCTGGGGAAACTACAACAACCCTCTGTACGATGACTCCTAACACAGGAACGAACGTGGCGGGGGCGAGGGATGCCTGCTCTTTATTTATATAAGTGCTTATCCAGTAGATTTAATAACAAGTACCTGATGCGCATTGAACGACAATCTTGAAGCCCTGTTTTATTGGTTTGGTTGTTTCATTTTCCTTTGTCTCCTTTGGCTACCGCAACAGCCCCTTTCTGGTACACAACCATATTTAACGGTGTGTGGAGGCTGATCTGCAGTTGAAATGGGCTGACCTTGGGGCACCAGATGGGACTCCGCCACGATGGAGGTTCCTGTTCCCACTGCAGGCACCAAAAAAGAGGAATCCACTTGTTTTGTCGGTGGTTACTTTTAGGGGAACTTTGTGTCCATGGTATTTCTTAACACTTTTATTTGGGAAATTACATTCAATCTCCATCCGTGGAAAGGAAACGAGTACTGGGCAGATTTCACCCTGCAGATGAGGAAGCAGGGGTTTCTCAGATTCCTTTTTAATCTCCCTGTCTGACAGGACCCCTGCCTGGCTCTACAAGAAGCTGCGTCCAGCTTCTTAGCTCCCTAATTAATGAAAGAGGAAACTAGAAAGTGCCCCTGAGGTGACCGACAGGCAGAGGGGCAGAGGGGCAGAGTTGCTGGTTGCTGTCAGGTCTCCCACCTTCTTTCTACCTGTGCTGCCCTCCAGGCTTCCTGTTCCTGCTAAGAATGCCTGTCCTGGTCAACAGCGGCAGGCATCCCAGCCCCCAAGCTTTCTGTGGAGTTGCAGTTCTGTGGAGAAGGCTGGGAGATGAGCTTAGTTCGACAGCAGAAAGCAGGTGTGAGAAGGGAGAGAGAGGGAACTGGCATGCACTGAGCACCTCACTAGATAAAGCGGGAACCAGCTCTCAGTGACTGTCAGAGGTTGTCCACTGCTTGGAGGAGCCCATAGATTCCCTGCTTGTACCCACAAAGCAACTGGTTCACTGCCTTACTGTCTGGTGGATAATGGGTGTAAACTGCTTTAAAAACAAAGAAAGGACACTATAATTGCTCAGTGAGGCATTTCCACAGTAAACAGACATGGTGATTGATCTATGATTCCCATGCACTTACCTAACTAATTCTGCCCTTTAATAAATCAGAAGCCAGGCCTGGGTAGATAGTCTTAAAATCCCACGTAGCAAAATTTGAGGAAGAACTGATTATTTTTGCAAGTATCCATTTATTGCGGTGGTTCTCAACTAGCAGGCAGTTGTGCATCTGCCTGCCCCACCCCCCACAGGGAAGGGACATACGAAGATGTCTGGTAACATTTTTGATTGCCACAAATACTACTACTAGTGGGTGGGAGATCGTGGATGCCCTAAACATCCTACAATGCACAGAAAAATCCACCACCACAAAGAATCCTCTGGTCCAGTGTCAACAGTGCTAGATTTGAGAATCCATTATTTGTTTCAGTGCCCATTGTGACAGACAAATCACTCCCAGATTTTTATTTTTCACTCCCAGATTTTTAATTAAATAAAATGATTTGCTAGGTTATTATCTCATAAAGTATTTGTTAGCTGATGGGTTGTCCTGGGCATGCATGTTGCCTTTTTTATTTCTTTTGGATTCTTGGTGGCTTTATTCCATGGCCATAACCCTGTCCTCTAACACCAGAAATTAGCAACCAGCTTCTCATGTCCTGATTTCATGGAGAAAATACACAGTGGGTCCTGCTCCAAAATGTATCATATTGTCCGATAGTGTCATAAAGAACTTGACACTGGTCCATTTTTGTCTCTAAACTTGGACCTGCTGCCATGACTCTGTTAGCTTCCAGAAACTTGACCCTCAGCTCATTCTGTTACTCATTGTGACCAGCAAAGTGCTGGCACGTAAACCACCGCTGCTGCACTGTCCTAAACTCTTCTGGTGGCAGGCTCTGGGCCATTTCCACCAACCTGCTATCCAACATCTGAACAGAGTTTATTCCTAAACTCCTTAGGTACCAAAGAAGCATCAGCAACTTCCAGAAATATTTTACAAAAGGAGTGGGTGATGAAGACTGGAATTCTGACTTCCCTGATATTATTATTATTTTTTAATTTAAGTGTCATTCTCAAAAAATAAATAAATAAATAAGGCCAGGAATGATCAATGATGCCCCCTCCGGTTGATCTTGGCCTGAAAAATTGCACCTGCTCCCTCCCTTCACTCCCTGCATGGGCTTTTGGTTTAGCAAAAATTAAAACAAAACATTCCATATTTTGTCCCTCCATCAAACACATTTTGCCAAAATGTCCGTGAAACACCTTTGTAGAGGTGCACTTTTATTATTGCTTCCATCATAAACACTGGATCAAAGGATGCAGCCTCTTGCCAAGGATTTCTGACCAATCGTAAGCCATGGACCCTGCCAGCACCTTTCCTTTTGAAGGCTGTGATTGTACAAGAGCAGTCAATGCATCTGTTGCTTTTTTTTTTTTTTTAATTTTATTGTTGTTGTATTACATCCATCCCCTTTTTGCTCCCCTCTGTCCCCTTCCCCACCTACCCATTCCCCCCAAAGCCAATCCCACCTGTTGTCCATGTCCATGGTTCCTTTATACTAGGTTCTTGTCTAAGCTGCTTCCCTTCCTTGCCTCTGCCTCCCCACTCCCCACAACCTCTTTCCCCCTCCAAATCCTTCTGAAAAAGAGAGGGATCTGAGCCTAAGGTGGATCCCAACCAGCAGCAATGTTACACCTCCCCTTTCCTCAGGTCACAGCTTCCTACGAAAACTCTCACAACTTCTTGTTATGTTAGTATAAGACACCAGCGGGTAGAACCTTATTTTGTCAAGTGCATTTTTTTCTGTTTTTGAACTGGCCAAAAGATTGTAGCAACTGAATTCAACAAATGTTGCTACACATACACACACAAAGAAAATGTGGGTAATCGACAACCTTTACCTCAGGAAGAGTCTGTCCAGCTCTCCCAAGGGAAATGGCTCCAGCAGATCTAAACAACCATCCAGAAACAGGGCTAGTCAAGGCATGAGAGGAATGTCAGAGCAGGAGGGAGGCAGGTGAGCAGCCTCTTCTACCACAGCCTGCAAATGATGAAATAGTGAGCTTCAATTCTGTTTTCTTTTCCTGTGGCCCTAAGGAAGCCTCCTGCCCTCTTTGAATATCTGTCTTCAATTCTTCAATGGGGGTGAGGCTTTCATACTGCCCTTACCCCATGCTACCTCACAAATGTGTTGTGAGGACTAATGAAATCATGTCTACAAGTGTTTTCCGTTTCTGCAGAAGAATATAGACATTTTAAGTATTACATAGATATATAAGTGATCCCAGTTCCTTGTCTGTTGTTACACTGGTGTGTTGTTTTTACTGAAATCTAGAAAATTACAGCTGTGTTGCAGCCACATCAGACAGCTGTTACAGCTCCAGGCTGTCCCCCAGGGCAGCTGACCGCCTGAGGGTTAACCATGCCTGGAGCCACAAAGGTCAGTTTCCATCTGCCAACGAAGCATGGCCTGAGACAGAGAGGTCTCGGGTTGTTGAGCTAGGATCCAGGAGGTTAGGGTAACACAGTATGGATACCTGAGCATTAACACCAATCGACCTCTGGCCTTCGCCATATGGAGGTCTTCAGGGTTCTTTGTGGAGTTGATTTTGGTTTGAAATCATCTGTTTGCCCTTCATGTTGCTTGCAAGGGTGCATGGTTCAATCCCTTGCATCTGGGAAATGAATTCTGCACTGGGCCAGATGCTAATTTGCACGTTAATTCACCGTCTTTGCCTTTAACCTCATTTTGGCAAATGAATGTACCATTTCAACTTTGATTTTAAAGTGCTAGTTGATATTGGTAATAGAGCTAACCAAGAGACTAATGCCAGATTGTTTTCTTGGGGTGAGTTAGCTGACATGTTTAAAGATGGGAAGACCTGCAACTTCTTTGATATTTAATGTAACTGTATCTATATTTGTTGTAACACATATTGCATACCAGTTCTATCAATTAAAGTAGTTAATAGTTTGCATCTGACAGTGGTGATTCACATTTTGATATGTTGTGTTACTCAAGCCATGTAGTTGATATGCCCAACATTGCTTATATTAAGTAGCCCTGGTTTGTTCTTATAGAAAGCTTATCTACATCAATAAATAATCTACATCAATAAATATTTTCTGCAGAGCAGGGAGGTCTCTCTGATCTTAAAAAAGAATCAAATAATATCAGAAATTAAGAAACTTTCCAAGCAGTGGTTTTACTCTTAACTATATACTGTGCCTTATAAAATAGATGTAAAAAAGAAAAACACTTAGATTCAATAAATAGATGGAGATGCATAATCAAGTCATATAAAAGCATATTGGCAGTAGCAATACGGTTGACAGTACTTGCTTCATCCTCTTTCAAAAAAATGTCATTCAGCATACCTATCTTTACCTGACAGTTAAATGGCCAAGAACGTCAGTCATCCAAAACATAACCTCAACCCCCAGAAGCTATCCAAAAATTATTCTGGTTCTGAATAAAAGAGCAACACCAAAGCCCATGTATCTTGCAACATAGGAGAAGGAATGGAACTATCTGCAAACTAGAGTTCATTGATTTCACAATGCATGTAAACATCAGGTCATATTTAATAAGTTTAGGTACCTGGTTTCCAGGGCACAGAATAGAGGATTGACTGAGAATAGTTCAGACCAAAATGGAATGGGAAGAAAGCACAGACTGTTTGGTATTTTTGAGGACCTACTATGGCCATGAAAACAAATAAAGGCTCCATTATTCTAAGTTTGCCTGTACAGGGTTGGTCAGAAAGCACTTTAAATGTGCACAGAAAGAGCTTACTTGCCATATGCAGTGTTTAAATATTATGAGTTCTTGGATTCAAATCAATATTTTTCCCAACGTAACAACTTTTTCAAGTCAGATCAAAATCTGTTTTGACAATTTAGTAACCTATTTACAATCTTGTACTCTCCTGAAATTCAATAGTACTAATCAATTGCTAGCTATGTTTTGATTGTGGTCAGAAAGCATTGAGTCATAAATGACACTTGAAAAACACTGATCAAATTGAGGGGAAACCCCTGTAAAAGATATGACCTCTTCTCTTAAAGGATCCAGTTTTTGGCAAATGCAGAATGAGCTACCTTTACTGCACTAAAACAGCATTAACCAATTTGAGTCAACAAATGTATTGTGTTTCTATTTCAAGCAAGACACTGAATATTTACTATTTAAAAAAAAACAAGTAATATTCATTATGGACTTTAGGTGCCTTAGGTGCTTTAGAGCATTGTCCAATGTAATCCCAGCATCAGCCATTGTGGTCATTACACTCTATCTTACAGATGGGGAAACTGAGGTTCCAGTATATTAAACTCATTTATTCATGTATGGAATCCTATGTACTCCATAATGAATCAGATGGTACCTGCTCTCCATGTATTTACAGTTTAGTCAATGTCAGAAGTGGGAGTCAAAGCAGGTTCCTCTCTCCCCAGAGGCCTTGGTCTTTTGCCACTCAAAGGACTGGTATCTGATGTAAGCATAACCAGCTCTTAAGACTCTCACACCTCTTGCTAAAATGGGAAATCTACCCTTTGCAAAGTGCCCCTAAGCTATTTTGGGCAGTCCTGAAGGTGTCTGGCATGCAGCCCATTGCAAAGCCAGTCAGCTCCCAAGCACATGTCTGCTGACTCCTGCTGCCCTGCTGGGCTGAGTTCTCTGCCAAGGGGGAGCTAGTCCCAACCCCTACCCTCCACTTTCTGTTAGGGCACCAACACAGGGCCTCTCTGTCTTCCAGAGTTTTGGTGAACACTTCTCCCTTAGTTTCCACTTGTGTCCTGCCTGCTCGCCGCAGGAGTTAGGTGTGAGTCCATAGCAGCCTGGTCTAAGGATATTATTGGCCATGGAATTACTTTTACCCGAAGTTTTCATCATTGTGCCAACTTGTCTGCCCTTGTGTCATAATAACAATGATAATGGCCCTGGCTGGTGTGGCTCAGTGGATAGGCACCGGCCTGTGAACCCAAAGGTCACTGGTTTGATGCCCAGTCAGGGCACATAACCAGGTTGCAAGCCAGGTCTCCAGCCAGGTCTGCAGCTGGAGGCAGGTGAAAGGCAACCACACATTGGTGCTTCTCTCCCTTTCTTCCTCCCTCCCTGCCCTTCTCTCTGTAAATAATGAATAAAGTCTTTTATAATAATAATAATAATTAGTTTACTCTCCCATGGCATTCCTATGAGCCAGATACTATTCTAAGCACTGACATGAATTGTCTTCCCTGTGAGGTAGATGTTATTAATATCTTCATGGTATAGATGAGAAAACTAAGAGTCAAAAAGTTCAGAAATTTGCCCAGGGCCACACAACTAGTAAGTGATGGGGCAGAATTCAAATGTCAATGGTCAGCCTCCATAGTCCATACTCTTGACCACACATCCAGAAAGCCCTCACACTATGCCAGAGGCCCATCCATGTTCCAGGGTGGGACAACCTGAGGCCATGGATAGGTACCCACCAAAAGTATGGTCCCTACCTGAAGGTTTCTAGAATGACCAAAAGGTGAGGGGTCATTCTTAGGGTACCTAGCCTGGCAGACTCTAAGCTGCCTCTGGACTCTGGCACTTCCAGACACTGGACATCCACCAACTCAGCAGCAGGGCCTCCAGAATGACCCTTCCCTTGTCCTCAGGTTCATCCAGCAGCTGTGGTGAGATA
This sequence comes from Noctilio leporinus, assembly GCA_004026585.1. Taxonomy (NCBI): domain Eukaryota; kingdom Metazoa; phylum Chordata; class Mammalia; order Chiroptera; family Noctilionidae; genus Noctilio; species Noctilio leporinus. The sequence continues at coordinate 93,108 of PVIW01004288.1, forward strand.
GTCCAGACTGCTGCCTTGTCCTCCCACTAGATATTTCTCCCTTGGCACCTGGACAGAATCCACTGCAAGAAACACTGTTGGACAGAGCGTTGAAAAGTTCCAAGCTGGTCAGAAGCCAGGTGTTATCAGGTAATGTGAGCAACAAATGCCCAAGTCAGCCCTTGAACTAGGACACACAGCTCTGTAACAGCACTTCATCAGGGAAAACAAACAGAACTCTTCACCATGTAGCCCTGGGATAGAGATTCAAGGCTTACCACAAAGTTAAGGATTTCATATAAGCAGTTAGTCTCACACAAACTTTGCAAGAGAGGGAAAAGGAAAGATGAGGGAAGCCACTCGTTGGCAACTGCTGAAAATCTTGGGTCTCGGGAAGCTGCCACCATCTCGAGCTGCAGCAGTGAGGCAGGGGGTCCTCAGGAGCTCACTAGGAAATTTCAGCTGCCTTCACACATGAGGGCCATCACTTCTGGCACATGGCTTTGCCTTTTCCATATCTCACCTGAGAAGCTCTCACGGACAGGCTCTAGTTAGAACCACACAGGACAGGATGGCAAGAAATGTGGTTCCTGACTTCACCTCTGTATTGCAAAGGAGATCTTAGAAAAGGGTGGCAATGGTGCTGAGCTAAAAAGAAGCAAATGAGCACAGTCTACCTTTCTTACCCCAGATGAGAACTTCCCCCAAAAAACCCAGAAGGACATCACATTATTCCTAATGTGATACAACCATCTCTTACATAACTGAGGGTTCACTTCCCTGCTCCCCAAAAAGGAAGTGACCCATATGTTGCTTAAGCTCTGGGAATATTCACTCCTAGTTCAAATGCAATCTTATATAGACATACATACTTATCAAAGCAAGAAAGAGAATTAACAGTTACAAAACACTTCCTTTCTGCAGCTAGTCATGTGACCATGGAGTTATTTATAACTTGCTCCTTCCCCTAGCCATTCCTCTTTTGTCTTTCCCCTCAGTCATCATCTCACATGGTCATGGCTCTTACGTGGCCAGTGACTTCACCTTCTTTGGAAATGGAAAAATGTAGAAACTGAAAAAGAGAAAGGAAGCTACTGAACTGGATACTCTACCATTTCAAAATTCTAAAAGAGGAAGAAGGGAGGGAGGGAGGAAGGAAAAAAGAAAGAAAGGGAAGAAGGGAGGGACAAGGGCAGGAGGAAGGAACTCACACTGTATATTACATGTCAAATACTCGCCCCTCCCTGCTTTCATTGCTATCTCTTCTCTCCTCTCCAATCTTTCCAGCCTACCTCATCCACCCCCAACAAATATTTCTTTAAAATATCGGAGGCAGAAAATAGAGAAACCATCCTCATCACTTAGCTTGCTGCTTGCAGAAGCCTGGGTCATTCTATACCTCTATCCACCAATCAAGTCTGCTCAGCTTCCCATTTCTGCTTGGGGTCTTCTCAGGCATAACACATTCTATAGAAAGCCAGAACTTGATTTTAAAACAACACCCTACTAGAAGGAGTGGGAGAGAGTAAAAACAGGGTTTCTTTAGTTTATTCTCTTTCCACATAGGAGTTCAACAGACCATTTTTCCTTTCACACCCTCCCAGTCCCCCGTCCCTCTCCCTGTGAGGAGGCTCCAGGCAGAGCCGTGAGAGCAAACTCTCCAGCTCATAGGCAATGAAATGAAATACATTTACCTGTTACAATGATGATTAGTTTTAGGACCTGAGGCCCAGGGCTGTTGGAGGTCTTCTGCCACCTCCCCCTGAACAACAGCCATTTCTGGGTAACAGCCAAACTCACTACGCAGCACTACGCAACAGGATGCGACCTCAGGGCATTTGCCTACCCCCTTCAGAATGCTCCATACAACCTCTTGGTTGCAGAGGCTGGATTTATGTCTGCCTCCCATGGGTCAGTTTTAATGCTCCCACAAGGTCAGGACAACCCTGGAGCTAGCTTCTTGGGGACTGATCTGCTGAATCATGCAAGGGACTGACACAAGACTCTTTAATAAAGAAAATCACAATCATTCCTCCCTACCCTCTCTGAGATCCTGGAAACTGAGGCAGCTGTTGCCCTGCAGACTAACAGCCTCTCAGTCCAATCACAGTCGAAATCATAAGCCAAGGAGAACTGGTAGGCTAGAGATTCTGCCAACTTTCTGTCCTTCCCCCTTGGCTCCTTTTCTATGCTTAGGGTACTAGCTGTAAGAAGTGGGGTAGGGCAGTGAGAAACCCAGGCTGCTACCTGACAGAGGCTTGTGGGATTTGAAGTCAACATGGATCCATTTGCTCAGGGAGAACCTCGATGTTTGCTTTCTTAAAGACCCCATGAATTCTCCTACGAAACCGACTGTGATAGAATTATCACAAGTCACAAGAAAGCTTCTAGATGACAGTTAAGAGTCCCAATTGACTCCTGAATTGAAGTTTTGTCCCTAAAAATTCATTTCATAACTTTAAAATGCCAAATAATCATAAAAAGGAAAAAAAACCTTATGTTTTGGATACACACTGAGAAGCTTATTTAACATGTAAAACCAACCATATGCTATAAATATACAGATATTTGAAAGTATTTTGGAGGTAAGAATGGGCATAGGTACCACCTGGTTCCTTAAAAATGTGTATCCACTGAAATGTGGACTGAAAATGCCTTTTCTTCCTTATTTCTATGTTGTCAGAATCACCAGTTTTCACCGCTCTAAGAACTCTAGAAATTATGGATATTGGTTCACTGGGGCCAAAATTTTTGATTGATGAGTTAATGAACATGACTGATTAATTCTAAGGGAGGAGTTTCAAAGGCGACTTGCTTATAGCAATATCTCCTACTCCTTTTTCAAAAACATGAAACACGTATCTTGAACAGTAGCCTCATTTGTGAAGACTTTAGCCAACTCCTCCGGAATAACCATTTGGGTTTTTATATTAGCCCTTTTAGCTTCCCCTGATATCTGAGAATTTTTTAGCTAGCCCTCTTTCTGAATAATTAAACCATTCTTTACCCTGCTTATCACCTGTTATTGATTGATTCCCAAGCACTTTCATGGCAAGTGACAATGTGCCTTTGTCGGAATTGGGTGTGCCCCTCAGTCAATCCTGTCATACCATCCATATCATCGAGTTTTTTCACCTCACAAGTCAACACACCCCATTGTCTTATCACTAATTATTTGCATTAATGTTATTCTAAGAGCACATTGACTTCAGCTCTTAGCTAATCATAAATACAAGTTTGTTCATTATGGTTAAAGTGCTACTTATAATAACACTTAAGACTGAACTTCTCAAGTTAAGCCATCCTAAGTCAGATGGTGCCTATTTCCAAATATCCCACTAATCACATATAATATCTTTACGCAAAATGAGGATTCTGTTAACTAATCCTGCTCACATCACTTCTCTCAGAGATAGATAAAGATTCCAGCTCTCTATTGAGTTCTTTTCAGCAGTAGGTAATTCCATGTTCCAGGGATGAAGTTTTTTGCATAATCAAGTTTAAAATGTCAGTAGCAGTTTGGAAGGCATTAAAGTATTCCTAACTTTTGAAAAATTTTTGAAATATTCTAAAGTTTGTTTAACTTGCTTAATGAAATCAGATAAAAGCTGAAGTTTCTGTCAGTCTGAAGAAGATTCCAGTGCAGGGCCATGGATGCTGAGAGCTATGTCTGCACATTTAGTCCTAAAATATGTAGCTCTTCATCCAGAAAAAATAGCCCAGCCTCGGAAAAACTGAAATCACTAGCTTGAAAAGCTTAAACAAACAAAGGGAAGTCATGAAGTATATTTATAGTGTTTTAATTTTTTTAACTATTTATATTTAGTGTATTTCCAACCCAATTCTCCACCCCATTTCATTAATTGACACTTCTAGGAAAGTGGAAGGACAGAATAGTGTCTTATTATGTATTGTAAGCCAGACTGGCATACTTCAAAATTTCTGCTGTACACCATGTGAAAGGAATAGAAAAATGAAAAAGAAGTGGCCATTGGTCTGGGTGATATATAAAGCCCAGGTCCAACAATATTCATGCTTTCAGACATTTTACAAATGAGCATGTAAGAATATTTTCCACCTTGCTAGCAATTTTTAAAATTCTAAATAAAACTGATACACTGTTTTCTATAATACATTTAGACAACAGAAGATAAGTTCCCAACTTTAAAAACCAAAGTGTCCAATCCCAGAAATTCTATAATGAAACTATTATTTCATATATTTCTAATGAGCTACAATTTGACACAAATGTTCAGTCTCAGGTCAGAAACCATACAAAGTTGTCAATCTTCACAGTAAATGAATGGAATCAATATTCCCAAAGGCTCAATAGATATACTGCCTCCAGAAACCAAAGATACCTATCAACAATTGTGTTTCTTCTTGGTGATTGGAAAATAAAAAATTTTAAAAAGGGGAGGGGGCAGGAATCTGCTCCTAACTTCAACGAGAATGCTCCGGCATACCCCAGACTATCTAACTAAAAATTGCATTAATGATGTCGGCCCCTGAATCACCCATTCTCTGGAACACACTATTGATTTTCTATTTTTGCATAAAAATTAGCAACAGCTTAAAACAATACCCAGGTATTACCTCACAGTTCTATAGGTCAGAAGACCAGGCTGACTAAACTAGATTCTCTGCTTGTGGTCACATAAGGCCAAAGTCAAGGTGTTGGCTATATGCCATCTTAGTTCACCACAGTTAAAATGTTTAACATTTGCATCACTACCACATGCCATGGCTATTCTGTGTTCTACCTACCGTCAGCAGCTTGTACTTGCTACCCAATTTTTTGTGTAATACACTAAATATAGTGCACTAAGTAACCACTATTTGTTTTTACAACTTTCACTCTTTCCTCTAAAAGTGAAGCCTGTAGCCTACTTACCACCAACCATTCTATGTGAATAAAACATTGAGGGATTTCACATTTCAATGAAATTCCTTTTACTTGCTGCAAATATGGCTAGTCCTCCTTTAGAACTAATCTCAATGTATGTTGTTTTTTAATTTATATTATAATTTACAATGCTATTATTAACTAAATGAACAAAATCTCCTATATTGTGTATTTTCAGGAATAAAACAAAAAATTGTGATGTAATTTCCTCTCATATATAATGTGACAAATTTCATCAACCACTTGAAATGCTGAAATTGTGATTTTACAGAACTGCAAAGAGAAATATTTACTATGTGCTTATAATAGCAATTGGCCCTTCATATTTTATTTCATTGATATTGAGCAAAACACAACAGAGCCATTTCATGAAGGAATTTTACCAATATTATACTTATCATTAACCTTGCAAATAATTTTACAAGATTCTTATCATTTGTGTGACAAGAACTTACTTCTGTCATGTCAAGTCTGGACAAGATGAGTTAAAGAGTCATCTTCCCTTTTAGTCTCTTCTTTACCTTTACCAACTTTGTTGGTGTACTAAAAAGCATCATTTTGTGCTTATTCTTGGAAAATTGATTAGTTTTCTTTGGAGGTCATTTATAGAAGAAACTGCTATACAATCAATGTCCATTTTCCCTTCCCCTTAGTATCAGAACCTCAGATTTTAGATGGGACACTGTGCTACTCAGGTGGAGGACTACCAGCCCACCTCCCTTACGACTAGGATGGTCATGTGACTAGTTGTGCTTGTGTAGAACTCTTGGGAAATCTCCTTGAAAGGGAATAAGTGTGCCTCTCACTTACTTCCTGCTGGCTAGAGTGGGATTTTGGTATCTGGAGCTCCAGCATCCACCTTTGACTTTGACCATGAACTAACTGTAAGCATAGAAGTCACACACCAATTTGGTAGAATTAAGAGAAAAAAGCCTAGGATTTAGACAATATCATGGCCCTATTGTACCAACCTTAGAATGCCTGCCCTCTGACTTCTTTGAAAAAAAGGAATTAATCTTTCCCTCTTCAAGTCACTGTTATTTTAAAATATTTTTTATTTTTGAATTATAGCTATCATACAATATTAGTTTCATGTGTAAAACTCAGTGACTAGACATTTATATATCCTAGAAAATGATTACCCTGATAAATATAGCTCCCATCTAACATTTTTACATAGTTACTATAACAATATCAACTACATTGCCTATGATATACTTTATATCCCCCATGACTATGCTGTAACTACCTACATTACTTCTTAATCTGTTCACCTTTTACCCTTTCCCATCAACAATGGTCAAAATGTTCTCTGTATCTATAGTCTGGTTCTCTTCTGCTTGTTTCTTTTGTTTTTTAGATTCCACGTGTAAGTGAAATCATGTGGCATTTGTCTTTCTCTGACTTATTGAACTCAGGATAATACACTCTAGGTTCATCCATGCTCTTACAGATGGCAAAATTTCATGTTTTCTATGCTGAGTCATATTCCATTGTATTTCTGTACCACTGTTTTTATCCATTCATCTATTGATGGACACTTAGGTTGCTTCTATATCTTGGCTATTGTAAATAATGCTGCAATGAACATATGGATGAATATATTTTTCCATTTAGTGTTTTTGGTTTTTTGGGATAAATATTCAGAAGTGGAATTGCTAGATCCTTTTTGTGTCCTGTTATATAGCCTTTGTTTTAAAGTTTATGTTATCTGATATAAATATCATTACAAAAGCTTTTTTTAATTTCCATTTTCATGAACATTTTTTTCCATGTCTTTACTTTTAGTCTCTGTGTATCTCAATCTGAAATGAGTCTCTGTGGATAGTATATGTAAGGGTCTCGTTTTCTTATCCATTCAGCCACCCTATATCTTTTGATTAGAGCATTTAATCCATTTATATTTAAAGTAATTGTTGATGGATAGGTATGTATTGCCATTGTATTACTCATATTTTTACCTTTCTTTCCCTTTTCTTCTTACAGAAGACCCTTTGACATTTCTTATATTGGTTTGGTGGTGATGATCTTCTTTAGTTTTTTCTTGCCTGGAAAGCTCTTTATTTGTCCTCCAATTCTAAATAACAGCTTTGTTCAGTACACTAGGCTTGGTTGTAGGTCCTTGCTTTTCATCACTTTTAATATTTCATGACAATCTCTCTGGCCTCAAAATTTTGAGAAATCAGTTGACAGTCTTAAGAGAGCTCTTTTGTTGTAGATAACTAACTGCTTTTCTGATGCTGCTTTTAAGATTCTCTTTTTGCCTTTAACCTTTGACATTTTAATTATGATGTGTCTTAGTGTGTGCCCCTTTAGATTCATCTTGTTTGACCTCCCTATGCTTTCTGTACTCGAATGCCATTTTCCTTCACCAGGTTAGGGACATTTTCTGTTATCATTTTTCCAAGTAGGTTTTTAATTTCTTGCTCTTTCTTCTCCTTCCAGCACTCCCATGATGCAAATGTTGTTACATTTGAAGTTGTTCCAGAGGCCACTTGATCTATATTTGTTTCAAGTTGCTGTTATTTTGATGTTAATTTCTTAAGTGCCACTGGAATTATTCATATTATACTTTGTGAAATGATTCAAAAGCTATAATGTCTTCATGCCCTATTAGACAATATTTTTCAATAGACAATATATTAAGTAGTGGGGAAAATTAAGTAGTAAGTCCAGGAACATCCAAGTTTCAGATATTTATTGTTATGTTTTCTAATAATATCTTTTTTTCTTATGCAAAATCATTCCCATAATTTTCTAGTTCCTGCTGATGGAAATTTTAGCATATGTTCATTATACTCACATTTTGTATTGAGGAGATCTATTCATACATTTTGAGTCATGTAACTATTGTTATCATATTTTTACTTTGATAAATGCTTTTAAGGCTTTGAATCATTTGGGTTAAATCAAAACAGCATGCAACAACCAAAATAAAAAATATAAACATAAACAATGATACAAACTAAGATAGAATGGTAGAAAGGGGCTGGGGAAAAATACTCAACTTGCCAGATTTTCTATGCATATTAATTTGTACTGGCCTCACCTCCAGTTTAGGTGTGAGCTGGACAGAGAGCTTGTGAGTGTGACAGCTGTAAAGTAAAAGGGTATTGGTGTGAGAGCACAAATGAATGCACGTGTATGTCATATAAGCTCACTTTGTCAACTACCTGAGATGATGATAAATTGGACACTAAGATTGCATTTCCATATGTAAAAATCTATTATATAATAGTAAGTCAAACCACTGGTTAAGTTTTGGCAGGAACTGAATGTGAGAGTATACAGTAGTTCAAAGAAATTAGCTGTGGACAAACAGAAGAGGACAGAGTCCCCATTCCAGCCTAGGGTATGACAGCTGGGATCGAGGTTCTGCTCCTACAATGCACCGATCCTACTCCCTTCCACCTTTAAAACTATCCTCAAATAAAGTGGCATTCTAAACAGCTCACACATAAGTATCTGTGAAGAACATCTGCTACTTGTACATTCATTTGATATAAGCCTCCCATGGCTACTCAAACCTATCACATTATCTCTGTGGATCTCCACACTTCCAGCCAAGAATAAGAAAGGGTCACACTCCTCCACATCCCTTACCTCAGCCAAAAGGAATGAGGAAGATGTGCAAAGAAATCTTGCTTCTGTCATTTATTCTTGGCTCCTATAGTCTGGGACAAAAATTTGTCTGTGTCTGGAGAAGTGATTGCAAACTCTAAAAGATCACATGCAACACAAACACAGTGATACAGATGAACTGAATGTTAGCAAGGACAGCTGACTTGCTTGCCCTCTTGGTACAAGCAATACTTTTGAATATTTTGGTTCATTAGGAATGGAACAGTGTTTTTCTGAAGCCTATAATTCATCTTGCATTGCAAATATGTAAAATATATATAAATAAAATGTTTGGTTCTATTCTGTAAAACTGCCATACTTTTTGAGGACTTCTGATAAATTTCTGGGATAACAGTGGTCTCGGGAGCCCATTCAGACCTCCTGGATGTCTGAAGCAGAAATGCACAGTGAGGGAGTGTGTTTATAGCATAACAGCCATGGAGCCCTGAAAATACCACTTGGGTGTAAAATATTGCCAAGAGGGGGCTCTGACAGCACCGAAACAAACTATTTCTAACACTGAGCACCCTCTGAACTCGGGCAAACCGAAACCCACAGCAACCTGCCTGCAGGTCCCTGGCAAACGTGCCTACACGCACTGAGCTGTAAATGGCAGCTGCCTAGGAGAGGAGGGTGTGTACTTAAAGATGAAACAAATCCTGTTGTGATTTACATACCTTTATCATCTCTGGCCTCGACTCGTAACTCCAACCAGGCTTACTCTGAGCATTAAGAGAAAAATGTGGCTGTAAAGTGTAGTTTTATGACTGCCCCGGGCTGGGAGAAGAAAGATGTATTGCAGCTTTAATTATTCCATCCTGGGAAGTACGAAGTGAGGATTCTCTCCACTCCGCCCCCTCATCATCCTTCCTGGCTAACAGCTGTACCATCTCCTTGGGCATGGGCCAAGGAGCCGGAGGACTGAATCAAAGAACAGAGACTGAGCCCCTGCATCCAGCTGTTCATAGGGACTGCCCTGCACAGCGGCAGGGCACCATTTCCAGGCTCCATAGCGTCCATGGCACCCCTGGGACTGCACAGTGTGGTGGCCCTGGCCCCACCGGCCCCTCTGCCTTAAGATATCTCCTCCTCCAGTCTACCCTAGTACCCAATTCCCGTTACTCCAGAATTTCTTCAAAATCAAATGTGAAAACACTTCACAAAGCATAGAGAACTATACAAATCTATGGTATTTTAGGGAGTATGGTATTATTTCCAGTAGGCCCCTGTTAACATATTACATTACCTAGAGGGACTGTTAACATATTAATCCATTATAATAAGCTGATCTAATAAATTGACCTGGTAGAGTTAAAAGCACTTAGCAAATATTAAGAAATGCTATGATGTAAAATACTTGGATGATGATAGTGAATGTCTGGATAAAGAAGTATTATAGTCTAATAAACAACAGAGCACAAAAACTGATGAAGACAGGTAAGGTTTCACAGGAGAAGAGTCATGGCTAGCCAAGGAATGGCATCATAGAAACAGTAAGGTCACTGAGATGCCTAGTGCAGGGGTGTTAGGGAGGCCCCAGAGGGTAAATGGAGCTGCTAAAAATAAACATCCCCTTAAAAGTTACCTTTTGCAATCACAAATTTATTCTATTTTCCTTGCTCTCTCTCTTCCCTATACCCATTCCTGTCAGATTTCAATTTGTTAGAATAAGAGCTGGACTCCTCAGTTCACTCAACCAGGGCTGTTAAAAGATTACTTAAATGTTCAGATCTCCTTGAGTTTTCTCTCCTGGGAATAAACACCCTGCCCACTTTCTTCCCTTAATGAAATCTTAGAAGGGCTGACAACTGAAGGCACCTTCTCCAGTTTGAGTCTCCAGATCTCTGCCCTCTCCCCTCTAATGGCCATGTTTTCCACCAGAGAACCTTGCTCATACAATTATCTCATCAGTTTTTCCTCACCTTCTCCCAAAACACATTAGATTTTAAATCCCTAGAGAAAGTGCCAGCCTCTTATCCATCTTTCCATTCCCCAATGCTTAATAAGGAGGATGATGAGTGCTTTAAACTACACTGAATTCCTCAAGGGAGCAGCCTCACAGTTATACTAGTAGCCTTGAGCAGGGGCAGGGCGTGGGGGCGGCAGGTTTTATTTTTAAAAATTTAAGGAAACTAACCTTAGGTACTCATAAACCTTAACACTTACTTCTTCTCAACAAATTGGAGATGGTACTTATTATGAGCATTCTGGGCTCATTGTCAATATAGAAGCACAGGTCAGAAAGAGTTCAACCTTCTTGTGTCAGAATCTCATGCAGCTCAGCGAAGAGATAGCAAGACATAATATGAAACTTAAAATTTAGTGGGAGGAGGCCCTGGCTGGTGGCACAGCAGATAAGGTACCAGCCTGCAAACCCAAGGTCGCTGGTTCGATTCCCAGTCAGGGCACATAACCAGGATGCAAGCCAGGACTCTAGCCAGGTCTGTAACTGGAGGCAGGTGAAAGGCAGCCATACATTGATGTGTCTCTCCCTCTCTGCCTCCCTCCCTTCCCCTCTCTTCCAAAAATAATAAATAAAACCTTTAAAAAAATTTAGTGGGAGGAAACATAACAAGCAATTAAATAAACTGTAAAACCCCTAGACATTATCATTGCTAGTATATATTTAAAATTTAAACCCAAATTATAATCAATAAAATTTCCCCTTGCCAATTTGTAAGGAAACTAATATATGATTATATTATAATCCTTCCCTCGTGTGACGGCATTTCAAGGGTGATGTAGGGGGCCTGTCCCCTTTAGATATTACTTTATATAATTTCATAAGTTTAAGATCATGGATAAAGCGTAATCTTTGGCATTCCTTGTGGGAAAAGTAGTAACTCAAAGCTAAAAAGAATTAACTATAAAATAGAAAACATTGGTATGGTGGTTTTTCCAGGTCAACTTGGTAAAGCTGCAACTACATTTTCCAGAATTCTTACGCTTGTATATGATACGAAGTTAAAATTAGTCAAAATTGGATTCTGCATGGTATTTGGAAGGTGAAAATGAAGCAGCAGCCTTTGTTCTCTCAAGGTCATCGAGCTTAGATCTGAGTGACAAATATGCTCGTATATGCAAGTGCCATGGGTTCCACGTTGTTTTCATGCTCTTCCATTCAAAGTCAAGCTCTTCCCCCTGACAGCTCACCCTGCTGTTTGACAGAGACTCCAGGCTCATCAACACGTGTGTGGCTGTGTATCCAGACAGGCAGTGGTTTCCCCTACACCCCTCTGTCAGCTTCCCTTTTGGCCTCACTTTGGCAGCTGAATGTGCTCGGCTTTCAGATTGACTAGTTGGCATCTTCTATGATCCTCCAACACAGTCTGCAGACCTTCACTACCCCAACCTCCCACACGTGTATTGGATCTAATTCCTGCAATAAATCTTATATTCATAGCTCAAAGAAGTCAGCATTCTAACCGCATTGTGATGATACAATTAGTTAGAAAGACCATTCAACTCCATTAGCATCTGTTGAGTAGCTATCTGGGCTGTCTTCACATCACTAATCTAATTTTATCTTCATGACATCTATGTGAAATTGACATCATAATACAACCTTATGGATAGAAAAGCAAAAAGTGCAAGAGATTTGACTGATTTGTCTTAGAAGCCCAGCTAGAAGGGAAAGATGAGGAAAACAAAGTAGCTATCCTTGATTTGCCATTCCCTGCCCCATTGGCCTCACACACATGCATATACACACACCCAGCAAAGGAGAATGCTGCATTTTCACAATCTCAAGGCCAGTTGGGAGAAGAAATGAATGACTTTATGGCTAAGGAAATGAAAGTAATCAAATAATCAGTGAAACGGGGCCTATGGTTTAACAGGAAGCAGGTGGATTAAGGAAGAATTAAGCATGCTGGGAATACTATAAATTATCACAATGCTCTAAGGCTGGCTATTGCTATTCTCCTTTTTCAAATTAGGAAACAAAAAATGTATATAAAGTTTCCAAGCAACTAAATCAAGATAAAGCAAGTTTTCCAACACTCCAGTTCTTCAAGAGCAGAATATCTAGCCAGAATTCTGAAAAAGCTTCATGACTTTCTCAAATAAATAACAAGAGAAAGAAGGGGGGAAATGATGACATGAGAAAGAAAAAGAACTAGAAATTACAGTGATAGAAGAAAATGAGAACCAAAATAGCAGAATTGGGAAAGAAGAAGAAGTTGGCAGATGATCTCCATTTATTACAAAAACATTTCTTGGTCACCTACTCTGGGTCTGGAACTGTATAGACTGTGGGTATGTAATATGAATAAATTACCTCCCACTCCAAGGAACTTACATTTCTGTAAGTAAAACAGACATTAGCCTGCAAATTCAGCCATTGCTATATTGCCTGAAATTTACTTTAAATTACTTCACAATAATTTGTGATACATAGGTGGGCAACTTGATTTATACACTAGGGATGGTTGGTTAATACCTGAACTACCCAAACCAGAAACACATAGTCCAGGATGGTTAGTTAGCATTTGAAAGACTAATCAAAATCCATACTCCAGGGATAGCTACCATAAGTTTTAGTTACGTACTATCTGATCAAAAGCAGGTTTGTCACTTTGGATAATAAATGTTGAAAATTATTTTTCTTTGGTGAAATAAACATGATTCCAGTGATACAAAATCCACACTTGGATGAACAAATATAGAAACCTAATAAAGTTAATAGCCTCGTGTCTTTTTAAAATGATGCCCAAGACCTTGGTATTTCTTCTGATACCATATTCTACTATTTAGAAATATTTGATAATGATTCAGCTGAATCTTGCTGCTAGAATATTTTTACATTTGTCTCAAATGAATGCTTTAATTAAAAACTCATCTGGGTGCATAAAAAGATCCAGGATTTCACTGAGTTTCCAGAATAGGCCGTGTGATGAGCTTTGTATCTGCTTGATGATACTTGCAATGCAGAATCCATTTTGAGACTTGCATTCAGTGTAATATCCCTGCTGGTGATGATGAGTTCTGGAGATGTAATAATTATAAATTACTAAGTTAGCTTAGGTCATTTTATAATAGCAATTAATTACGAATATTTTGAATGCCCAAAGGGAGAAATATTGGGTAGCATGGAAGCAGATGACATCTCTTCCTGATATAATCTAATATGAATCACAATTAGGGGTGCATGAGGGGGAGTTGTAATTCATTGTAGGTAAAAGATGAAAAGGTTAAAGAACATTGGTCTATTTGTGGCTGAAAGGCCACCTATAAGCTGAGTCTGGAAGAGGTGATATTGGTTAAATCAAAAAGGAGCCAGAGCCCTGGCTGGTGGCACAGTGGATAAGGTGCCAGCCTGTGAACCCAAAGGTCACGGGTTCGATTCCCAGCCAGGTCACATAACTGGGTTGCAAGCCAGGTCTCCAGCCAGGTCCTTAGCTGCAGGCAGGTAAAAGGCAACCACACACTGATGTCTCTCTCCCTCTCTGCCTTTCTGCCTTCCCCTCTCTCTAAAAATAATAAATAAAACTGTTTAAAAAAAAAAAAAAAAAAAAGGAGCCAAATCACGCAGGGACTTGGAAAAGATTTTAACTAGATGGAATTAAAATAGGCTGAATGAATGAGATGTTCCAAAGGAAAGACCAAAGAAATTAATGCTAGATCTAAAAACACAAATCTTTTCCATTTGACAACTGAAGATCAAACTAATAATAAGGTGCTACTGGGAGAAGCTTGGTCTTGGACAACTCCAACAAGCCTTCAACCTTAGCAAAGATTTGTTATTTTGATCAAAGCCCTTTAGGTAAGTTCTTCTGGCATTTTATCTTTGTTTGGGGCATTAGTTGCCAATGGTGTTTTTGTACCAGTGCCCAATTAGCCCACAACTCCTCAGCAAACAGCAAACCTCAATCTTTGCATAATTGTTTCCTTTGCTGCTTCCTTTATAAAAAATAATGAACCATTATGCACATAATTAAAGCAAGCTTAACAAACGAGGGCCAGGCTGACAAGAATCACATGAGCAGGTCAGGCAAAATTAGCATCAAGGCCTGTCTGTTAAGCAGAAGGCCAATCTAATCTGTATAGTCTCCTGGGAGTCGAGGGCTCCTTTGGGGCCTCTGCTTTGGGATTTGCAGAGGTCAGGCTTCCTTAAGAAGCCATGATTTGATTTCACCCAGCACTTCCCCTTCTGGTTTTCTCCTTTTCCAGTTGTCCTTCTCAGTGACAAGTATCTGGTACTCTGCAACAAATCCTCTTTTCCCTCTCCCCATGAGTCAGACATTTTCCTAATATGCCTTACTAAAAACTAATAGAAATAAGCAAAGTTCTTTAACCCTAAGAAGTCCAGGGATAAGATTTATGGAGACCAATATTTCCGTCTTCAAAATAGCAACATGCTTTGATCACAGAATGACTAGAGCAGAGCAGCATTTGGTAAGTCTATTTTCTCCCGGTTACAGGTGAGTCTCCTGGTCATGTGACTTCTAAGGGTTTTATTTCTTCTGGTACCAGTGGATTTTTCCATCTTAGCATTTTATACAGATCCTGGTCCATTTCCAGTCCTGTAGAGTAAATGTTCCAGTTTCTGGAAGGTGCTATCAGTCATCCTTGGATGTGCGATTTCTAAATGATTAGGTCATTAATGAGTGAGACAGTAAATGTTCCAGGTCCCACTGGCTTGGATTCTGTGTCACTTAGGGCCTCCTTATTTCATGTGCGGTCTGAGGAGCAGCTGCCTCTCCTGAGAGGAGGATGTGATCGGCTTGTATGAATAACTCTGTGGGCTGGTAGGAAATGGAAGCCTGCTCCTGAGGAATAAGTGGGAAATGCACCCAGTCCATGTGATGACAGGGAGGGTTTTTTGGCTTGGGGACCTTATCCACAGAAGTAAAGTTGGAGAGAAGCTGTAGTAAGGACATTTGGGGACCCTTTCCCTATCCCCCTGATTTCACCAGGTGTCAAAGCAGTACATAATATTGAATCTTAATTTTAGGCTTTATACTACACAGGTAAATTATCTTATAAAAATGTACATTAAGCCCTGGCTGGTGGCAGAGTGGATAAGGCACTGGCCTGCAAACCCAAAGGTCGCTGGTTCAATTCCCAGCCAGGGCACATAATCAGGTTGCAAGCCAGGTCTCCAGCCAGGTCTGTAGCTGGAGGCAGGTGAAAGGCAACCATACATTTATGTCACTCTCCCTCTCTGCCTCTCTCCCTTCCCCTCTCTGAAAATAATAAATAAAATCTTTTAAAAACAAATGTGTTAATTCCAGAATATCAAGTTATACACATGTAAACAACCAAGCACAGTGCTGGACTATGGAAAATGCTCTATAAATATATATTATTACTCCCCATACCCTTTCTGCCTTTAGACTTAGCCATATAACAACCACAGCCTATAATGATTCGGATTCTACCAACGTGACTTGAATGCCCACCATATACCAGACACTATTAATTGTTCTCACATATATGACCTTATTATAATATTCACCTCACACTATAAATCAGTTGTTCTTATCTCTGTTTTATAGACAAGGAAATTGAAGAGAATTTTACCCACTCAAAATGCACTGTTTATGATGTCTCACTATGGCACTCATTAATACAACCTGCAATCTGTTGTAAGAATACAGTGAGAATCTAACAAGGCAATAGAACCTTTATAAATATACAGATGCCAGTCTCAATTTGTGAGAAGCCAGCAGTAGGAAAAAATTGAATTTATTTGACTAACTCTATTGTATGAACAGTAGGCAAGATGGGTAGGTATAAAATGTTTTGGACTTGATTTGCTAGTCTGATGCAGATAAAGTATGACAGTAACTAGGAGGTTACCTGAAAAACAGATAATTGAAAGGGACAATGTAGGAGATGTAGTAACTATCAATTTTTCTAGGTTATCTAAGTTCTATCTAATTAATTTAGGTCATCAGTGCATCTGGACTATAT
This sequence comes from Noctilio leporinus, assembly GCA_004026585.1. Taxonomy (NCBI): domain Eukaryota; kingdom Metazoa; phylum Chordata; class Mammalia; order Chiroptera; family Noctilionidae; genus Noctilio; species Noctilio leporinus. The sequence goes on from PVIW01004288.1 coordinate 109,531, forward strand.
CTTTCTTATTCCCAAAATAAATGTCCTCACTACCTCAGGGTTAGAGGCAGTATAGCATAGTAATTAGTAGTACTGAATCTCAATCTAACTTTCTCAATTCAAATCTCAGATCCTCTAATTTCTGACTGTGGAACTTGGTCCCAGTCACTTAATATCTTTGTGCTTCATTTTTCATCTGCAAAACATAGATAATAACATCTTCTGTTCATGGATTTGTTGTGAATATGAAGTGAGTTAATACATATAAAACACTAAGAACAGTGCCTGGTACAAGGTAAGCATTATTGAAGTGAAGGCCATTATTATTATGAATCAGTGTTACGTTCTTGACTTACATAGATGGTCAATAAAGTAAAGTGATCACGTGAGACTTATCCAAATAAAAGTAATCCAAGAACAGACTTTAGCGTATATAAGAGCTTATATTCTTTACAGTAAAGGAGGCTGTTTTGATCAGTAGAGAAATATTGGGTTATTCAATAAATGGTGTTGGGAGAATTGAATAATTTGGTCTCTCATTACCTTGCTCTCCATCTATACTCAGAAGCTCATTTTAAAGGTCTATTTCTGCAATCACTCCTGGTACCATTTAAGTAATCCATTAGAGTACTGGCACGATACAGATGGCACATTCAAACAGGGCAGTAAAGAGGAATTTCTTTAAGGGACTATGACAAAAATGTGATAGAAACCTCTAAGAATGTTGAAGAACCACAGGCTAGTGTCAAGGAACTGAATATCATACTTAGGTCTGATGAGACAGAGTTACTAGAATATAGTACAACCTGTAGTTATTGGACAATTACCTGAAAAGAGCCATGGCCTTGGGAGGAGAACTCTGCCACTATCAATGTGAAGCCTGGCAGGGAGGGAGACATACAAGTAAATACTTTGCCTCTATCCTCCCTGATCCTCTCTGGACTTCTGGAAGCAAGCGAGCTTGACTGACCCAGCTGATACCTCCTGGGGCACAGAGAAAGGTGGAGAAATAAGAATAGTAAACCTTATGGCATAAACAGAGAATGAAAGAATATTCAGCATACTCAGTAAAAAAGCAAATGTTTTGTTTAAAAAAAAAAATGGAAAAAGAAGCAGTGTCTTCTTAGTTTGCTAAAGTCTCCTAATGACCACCGGACATCAGTCTTGGATAAAATTAGGTCTTAAATTGTGGCTGCCAGGATTATCAGGCAGACTACTTCTGGCAGCTGCTTTCCTGTGGATTGACAATTCACAAGCTTGTGCCTATACAAGCAGTGAGTTTGATTTTATTTTTTGACTTCCTAAATCTCAAGAATAGAAGTTATTATTACTTACGTACCTGATGACTGAGCAATAGGCAACTGGCTGAGATTTTTGTAAACTTGCATATTAAGTCATCAAATGTTAAGCTAAGAGCCCAGAAGTTTTGATTTAGCATAATAAAATATTGTGTGCATGTAAGCATTAAAAAAAGAGAGATTAGGTTTTGTTCTGTTACACTGATAGGAAGTGTCCTATATTTGGTCAATGTATCAATGGCACCCAAATTTTAAGAAGACAGCCACATAACTTACATCCTCTATACTTGCTCATAATATTATTAATCTCCAAATTAGCCTAGCATTTATAACCCCCATCCAGACAATTTCAACCTTTGATTTGATTTTGAGATATGTAAATAATAACAAACTATTGGAAAGATCAACTTAACAACAATCCAATTTACAACTGCATCAAAAAGAATAAAATATTGCCCTGGCTGGTGTGGCTCAGTGGATAAGGTGCCCAACCTGTGACTCCAAAGGTCACCGGTTCAATTCCCAGCCAGAGCACATAAACAGGTTGCAAGCCAGGTCTCCAGCCAGGTATGTAGATGGAGGCAGGTAAAAGGCAACCATACATTGATGCTTCTCTCCCTTTCTTCCTCCCTCCCTGCCTTTCTCTCTAAAAATAATAAATTAAAAAAGAAAACTATGAGAGAAAAATATAAAGGAATGAAGAAAAAGCACTCATAGACAATGGTAACAGTACAGCGACTACCTGAAGGAAAGCACAGTGGGTAGGGGGGTAATAGAAGAGGCACAGACAGAACAAATGGTGATGGAAGGAGACTTGACTCAGGGTGTTGAACACATAATATAATATATAGATAATTTATTATAGAACTGTACAACCGAATCCTATGTAATATTATTAACCAATGTCACCCCAATAAGTTCAATAAGAAAGAAAAAAAGATTAGATGAAAATAAAAGAAATAAGAATAAGGTCTTTAGGGATGAATTTAACCAAGGATGTAAATCACCTGTACACTAAAAACTATAAGACATTAATGAAAAAAATTGAAGAAGATACACATAAATGGAAGACTTAACAGTCTGAAAATGCCCGTACTATCTATAGAATCAATGCAATTCCTACCAAAACACCAAGGGCATCTTTTACAGAAATGGAATAAACAATCCTAAAATTTGTGTGGAACCACAAAAGATCCTGAATAGTCTAAAGCAATCTTGAGAGAAAAGAACAATCCTGGAGGTATCACATTTCCTGGTTTCTAACTATATTACAAAGCTATAGTAATCAAAGCAATATGGTTTTGGAATGAAAATAGACACATAGATCAATCAAATAGAATACAGAGCCCAGAAACAAATCCATGTATATATGGTCAATTAATTTACAACAAAGAAGCCTAGAAAACTAATAAAGAAAGTGTAGTCTCCTCAACAATCATGTTGGGAAAACTGGATATTCATATGCAAAGGAATGAAACTTGACCACTATTTTACACCATACACAAAAATGAACTCAAAATGAATTAGACTTTCAATCCATAAGACCTGAAACTATAAGACTTTTAGAAGAAGACATAGAGGATCACCTTCTTAACATTGATTTTTTCAATGATTTAGCAAAGGAAACAAACACAAAAATAAACAAGTGGGAGTACATCAAAATAAAACTTTCTGCACAGCAAAGGAAATCATCAATGAAATAAAAAGGAAATCTATTAAATAGGAAAGATATTTACAAATTATATATTTGATATGGGGTTAAAATAAAAAAATATATAAAGAATTCACACAACTCAATAGCAAGAAACAAACAATCTAATTAAAAAGTTATCAGAAAAACTGAACAAATATTTTTCCAAAGAAGACATAAAAATAGTCAACAGGTACATGAAAAACTGCCCAACATCACTAATCATCAAGGAAATGCAAATCAAAACCATAATGAGATACCACCTCACACTAATTAGAATGATTATCATCAAAATACCAAAGATAAGTGTTGGTGAGGATAAGAACCAAAAAAAAATAGAATCCTTTTGCACTGCTGGCCTAACTATAAATTTGTGTGACCACTATAGAAAACAGAATAAAATTTTCTTAAAAATAAGCTCATCACATGTTCTTAACCCCATACCCTGGTACTTATACAAAGGAAGCAAGAAGTATTAAAAAGATATCTGACTCCCATGTTCATTGCAGCATTATTTACAGTAGCCAAAATGTGGAAACAACCTAAGTGTCCACCAATAGATCTATAAGTAAAGAAGGTGTGACATATGTGTGTAAATAGAATTGAATATATATAGAGAGAGAAATCAGAATATTATTCCACTTTTTTTTTAAAGATTTTATTATTTTTTAGAGAGCAGGGTAGGGAAAGAGGCAGGGAGGGAGAGAAACGTCCATGTACAGTTGCCTTTTACCTGCCTCCAGCCATGGACCTAGCTGGAAACCTGGCTTGCAGCCTGGTTTTGTGCCCTGACTGGGGAATCGAACCAGCAACCTTTGGGTTCACAGTCCAGCTCCTTATCCACTGTGCTACCAGTCAGGGCTTATTCCACTTTTAGAAAAAACGAAATCCTAGGGGGATAGAGGGGAGCAAAAAGGGAATGGATGTAACACAACAACAATAAAATTAAAACAAACAAACAACAACAATAAAAGGAAATACTGCCATTTGCAATAATATGAATGTACCTTAAAGACATTATGCTAAGTAAAATAAGTCAGAGAAAAACAAATATTGAATGTTATCACTTATATGTGGAATCTAAAACAAGAAGTCTAACTCATTAAAACAGAGAGTAGAAAAGTAGTTGCATAAAGGCTGAGGGGTGAGAGAAATCGGGAGAGATTTATAAAATGGTATCAACTTTCAGCTATAAAATGGATTAGATCTGAGATTAATGACAACTGTAGTTGATAACACTGTATTACACATAATTGAGGTTTGCCAGAAGATTGGAGCTTAAGTGTTCTAATCAAAAAAAGAGGGAGAGAAAAAAATGTGAAGTAATGGTTATGTTAATTAACTTAATTAGATGGCATCTTTTCACAAACTGTGGATATCAAATCATCAGGATATACACTTTTAATATCTACAATTTTATTTGTCAATTATGCCTTGATAAAGTGGGGGGAAAGAAAGCAAATTACTAGATATAGGCAAAAAAAAAAAAAAAAAAAAAAGTTGGGAAAAGGATGTAAGATTGTTTCTTTTCAATTTAATGTGGCAATTGAGAGAAAGCCAGGCTGAAGACTTTTTAAACCTTGCCCAAGATAGTTTCCTGTAGGTGACATAAGGACTTACCAGAAATAGTCCATGCTACCTTTAATTTTATGTGTCAACTTGGCCAAGCTATTTTGGCAAGCACTAGTCTAGATGTTACTGTGGAGCTATTGTTTAGATGTGATTAATTTTTAAGTCAATAGAAGCAGATTTCTTTCCATAATCAGTTGAAGGCCTTAGAGCAAAGGCTGAGATTTCCCAAAGAAGGAATTCTCCTCAAGACTACAATATAGAAACCTGAGTTTTAGACTCAATATCAATACTTCCCTGAATTTCCATCCTACCAGCTTGCTCTCTCTCTCTTTCCCTTCTTTTTCCACCTTCCCACCCTCTTCCTTCCCCGGCTCCCCACCCCTGTACAGAATGTGCATTCAAGAATTTGAGAAAGGAGCCTCCAAAGGGGAAGAGAGAAAGAGAATATTAAACACCTGCCGACCACAAAAAATGCAAATCCATTTAATGACAATATCCAATACAGGAGGAAATTTCCTGTTCCTCTAATTTCTCTGGAAACCCATCCTGGGAAAGGAGAGAACCAGGAGACGACTCCCCTTCCTCAGCTTCCTGCCTGAAGAAAACAACCAGCCAGGAAGTGGGAACACATTCAATCAAGTTCAGAGTCTGGATCATTACTTGGGACTGGATATCTTCATTTCTGAATTAAAACTGGGATTTTGATTGCACACTTTTTTATTATTATTATGTAAAAGTAAACCATGACAGGGAAGCACTTCCTCCACTGGCTATATTTTTAAAAATATATCCCAAGAGTCCTGTCTGTTCAAGCTACCAGTTACACAAGTATTCCTTTTTATGATTAAAAAAAGCCAGTATTAAACTTTTATATCAAGTTAATGAATATTTTTATATCTCTTATAAATCCTAATTGAATACATGATTATACCACCTAATAATGTCTTTTATATGAGGACTTTTGTAATAAAACCTGCAAAGAATAATTTAGTCCACTTTAAAGTTAATTTTCCAGCTAAATTTATAAAAGTTATATTATCTCTATTACAAAAAACACTGTTGCCAACCCACTACGTGCCAGATGTACAGCATGCTAATGATAACAAAGTGGATACTGTTCCTGCTCCCTGGAGCCACTGGCTGATAGGGGAGGATTATCCCATACATAAATATAAAATTACAAATTTTGATTAAGCATTATAAGGAAAAGTATTATTGAAAATATAGCAGAGATGGAAAGTTAGATCAGTAAGTGAAGGAACTGTTCCTCTGAGGAAGTGTCATGGAGGAGTAGCAGGAGTTAATTAGTTGGGCAGAAAACAGGTGGAGAAGCAAATGGGCAGAGAGCACAGCGCACCCCTCCCCCTCTCCCCCACGCAAGGAATGAGCCAGCCCTGGGTGTGCTGGAGAAAATGTGGCAGGAGTATAGAGAGTGCAAAGGAGAAGGCTAGAGAAGCAGAGTATGCCAGGTTCACACTGTGTATATGTAACGTGTATATGTGTGGAACACATATTAAGAATTTTGGATTTTATCATAAGTTCAGTGGGAACCCATTAAAGGGTATTAAGAAGGGGAAAGGCATCATCTAATTTATGCTTGTAAAATGATCACTTTGGCTGCATTGTATGGGTGGCCAGACATACCCGCTGAGGAGTGAAAAACCATAGAAAATAATACCAATTATGGCATTTAAACTACAAATAAGGAACTGAATCTTTTGTCCTGTGACAAATTGGTAAGCTACAAGTACAGGTCCTGATCAATGTCACCATGACAGCCCTTATCAATGGATATTCTTTTTGACAATTGCATTTTTAATAAGAATTCATCATGCAAATATTAACAAAATATTACATTTTACATAACATTTCAGATTAAATGCTAATGATTTTAACCTATCACCCAAATTTTAAATAATAATGAGAGTATTTGTGTTAGAATCATATGGTCTCTGGCTTTAACCATTTCTAAAGTTATTCCACTCATTTTATCACTGTTCTCTGGGCCATACTCAGATGATACCCGACTGTCAGAAATTGCACAGATCCACAAATTAAACAAGTGTAATACAATGTCTTGGAAATAGGCTCTGAAGCATGTCAGAGAAACCATGTTATAGTTGGAGTAAATTTTACTGTTTTAAAAGGAAAAGGTTTTTTAAAAGAGTGACTGCCGGGTTTCTGGCAAGAGCAACCAGGTGGAAGGAACCGCATTTATTATGACAGTGTGGACCAAAGGGAGCTGACGAAAGGTGATAAGCACATTTCAAGCCTGTGGAGTTTGAGATGCCTGAGATGTCCAGTTGAGGTAATCTGGCTTACAGTTATATACTGGATCTGAAGCTTACAAGAAAGATTCAAGCTAGAAAAAGAGAACAAGTTGAAATTGCTGGAATATAAATGATATGGAAAAGCTTGTTTGAAGATAACATTTTATTAAAAACTATAATACAACAACAATAAAATTAAAAAAAAAAAAACTAAACGTAAAGTGAACTGAATCCTAAACACTCCTATATTTAGAAGCAGAGTCAAAAAAAAAAAAAAAAAGAGAGAGTATACAAAAGACATTGATGAATGCTGGTCAGAGAAGAATCAAAAACAGGATCAGGGTGTCATGAAATCCAAAAAAGACAAATGTTTTCTCACTATTTGCATTTTGGAAGATTATAGGATTCTCAATTGTAGTGGTTCATCTCATCCCACATTTGGCATATTTTGGGTACTTAGTATTTCTCCACTCTCTGCTATCCTATAAATTGACACAGTTCACTAACTTTGCCTGTTCATTCCCTGGTTGTACCACAGGGAGTGAGTTATGCTGGGCATTTACTCAGGAGAGAAAACAAAGGACAGTAAGACACAAGGTGCTGCCAGCTGGTCTATGAAAAAGCTCATACCCATAAAATCGTCCTTCAAATATCTTCCATACCTAGACCCCAGGATTTAACTTTGTAAACTTCGTTGATTGAGGAGTTGGTATGGGAGAGGGACTAAATGAAAGATGTTGGAAAATGGAGAATAAAACACAGACAGAAGGAGGAAGGGAGGGAGGAAGAAAAAGAGAAAGGTTAAGAAGAGAATCAAAGGGATGTTTCCTTTATTAGATCCTCACCATGAAAACATTTAGCTAGGCTTTCAAATCTTCAGATGCAGCAATGGCTATTATTTAAAAGAATGGTCTCAGTTTGGCATACGCACAAAGGTCAACCAAATAATTTAGAAGGCTTCCACTTGCTATCATAAATGTACAAAGGAAAAGGCAAAGTAGCACTTCCACATTCCTTCTGCTTTAAAAAGAGAGCATTCAAATCATTTCCAAAAAGGCCTTAAAGTGATGTCACAGGCAAGCAGAATCACTGTGGCCTGAATGTTTAAGTGGCATGCATTGTATCTAGGGCTTTGGTGATAGGTCAAATATATTATAGGGATAAATAATTATGCAAAAAATATATCACTAATACATTAGAGATTTACATGTATAACATTTACATTCATTTCATAAAACTCAATAAAATATATCTTCAATTATTTTAGAGGCTTGTGTTGTATTTTTTTTCTTTTTCCAGCCTGAGTTTTCACCTTAGTTTCACCAGTCTCAATCTTGGCCACCGTGGCCTACTGTCTGATCCATCGGCACTTCCCAAGTCCAGCCAGCCCACACACGAGTGGCTTTCCTCAGTGCCCCACCTTTTATTTTCTCTTCCTGAGACACTTGCAACTTTCAATTGCACTTTTCTCAAGCAGACCAGGTCTTCATTATTTACGGGACCCTATTGTTGATGAAGCAGCCTCTTGAACTTAAGAAGCAAAAGTATTAATAATTGTGGTGGCTTTCCATTGGTAGCAATCTGAATGAGATGCAAAGCTATTTGTTCAAAGTAAAGGTTATGCATTAATCAATAAGTCACCAGCTGATTGATTAACCACCTTTTATATTCACCCTTTTCTATCATTCCTGTGTTTCAGGTTGTCAGTAAAACTGCGAAAAAATTAAGAATGGAGGAACCAAGATGGCAGAGGAGTAAGTGGAGCTACACCAATCTCCTCCCAACACCAAACTGGAATTACACCTTAATTGGGAAGAAATCATCCGGAATAACCAACAGAACACCAACTGGAGAGAAGTCCTATAACCACGGACAGAACAGAAGAGACAATTCATCACAATGTGACAGGTAGGAAGTGCAGAGATGTGAGAGGTTGGCGGGGCTCCCAAGGGCAGCAGCTGAAGGGACAGAGAAACATCTCAGCAGCCAGGGCTCCACCTGAGAAGGGTGGGATCTAAACCCCCAACTGGGCTCCCCAGCCTACAGCAACACAGCTGAGAGTAAGACAGTACCCAGTTGTGAAAAGCTTGGGGAAAGGTTGGGTCAGTGGCTTTGGGGGAAGAGCTCCTGAGTCCAGGGCTGACCCATCCCCCATACAGCCAGCAGACCACTCTTCTCCAAAGGGTGGGAGCCTCAGGGGAAGCCACAGCCCCACCCATAGGAATTAATCCACCCCACCCAGCAGTGCCTAAACCTGACCTCAGATCACAGGTTGCTTGGAGTAACAACTGAATTCATCTGCCTGGCCTGGAGGTGCCTAAAACTGACCACTGATCAGATTGATTGGATTAACAACTAAAGGAGTTAAAGACCATGGATCTCTGGTAGTCTCCAACTGGCTGACTAGGCCCAGATTGGGGCACAAGCTAATGTCACCAAGCACAGACCCAGGAAGTAAAAAAAAAAAGGGCAACTCTACTCCACAGAAGGTCACACCACTAAGACAGTAAGTCAAAGCAGACCAATCTAAGAAGGAGAAACAAACAAGAGCCACCTAAAATGGAGAGACAAAGAAATAAACCCTCAGCAATGGAAAGGAGGAATCCCCAGGAAAAGTGCAAAATGAAATAGAGGCAAGCACACTCTTAGACATGGAATTCAAAATAATGATGATAGAGAAGCTCAATGAGCTCAGTGAGTTCAAAGAAAACTATAAACAACTCCAGGGGAACTACAAAGAACTCCAGGGAAGCTACAAGGAACTTACTGAGAACTACACAAGTATTAAAAAGGACATAGACACCATCAATAAGAGCCAGGAGGAAATGAAGAATATAATTTCTGAATTGAAGAACACAGTAGAAGGAATCAAAAGCAGTCTAGAGAAAGCAGAGGATCAGATCAGCAAGCTGGAGTTCAACATAGAAAAAAATTCCCAGGCAATGCAACAAAATGAAAAAAAAAAAAAAAAAAAAAACTGAAAAAGAGTGAAGAGGTTTTAAGAGAGCTGCAGGACAACATGAAACGTAATAACATCCATATCATAGGGATACCAGAAGGAGAAGAGGAGGAGCAAGGGATAGAAAACCTGTTTGAAAAAGTAATGACAGAAAATTTCCCTAACTTGATGAGATAAAATGTCATGCAAACTCAGGAAGCACAGAGGGTCCCAAGGAAGATGAACCCAAACAGGCCCAATCCAAGACACATCATTGTGAAAATGGCAAATTTCAAAGACAAGGAGAGAATCCTAAAAGCAGCAAGACAGAAACAGCTAATAACATACAAGGGGGCTCCCATAAGGTTATCAGCTGATTTCTGAACAGAAACACAAGCCAGAAGGGAAAGGCAAAAGTTATTTCAAGCAATGAAAAACAAAGGCCTGCAACCAAAAATACTCTACCCAGCAAGGCTATCATTCAAAATGGAAAGTGAAATAAGGAGTTTCCCGGAGAAAAGAAGGCTAAAAGAATACATCTCCACCAAACCAGCATTGCAAAAGATGCTTTAAGAAGATGAAGAAACAGAGAGAGAGAGACAGGAATACAAGTACAAAGGTAAATGAATTAAATGCACCAATCAAAAGACATAGGGCAGCTGACTAGATAAGAACCAACTTTAACTTATGAATGATTTAAAGGGATCTTGTTATAAATAGATTTTACTAAATAAGGTACAATTTTGTATATTACTTGTATCTGCATTACTGCAGGTTACGTTTTCTTAGATTGGAATCATTTCACAATATGGGAAAATTAGGTTACTTGCAATAACTCAGAAAAATTGAATACAATTAAGAAGAAAAAAGTAAGAAAATGAGGATGTATATTACTTAGAATACATGCTATCTTTCTTATTCACCTTATTCTAAAATAGGTGCTTATTTGTGGGTGTGTAATATATGGATTTTGTTAGCAATTTATGTTTTAAATAGCAACCAGCTGGTCATGGGTGTGTTGTGAAATCAGTTAATCTTTATGTTAGAAAAGATGCTGAGAATGAAGACCAATTTGGATGGAAGTTGCAAGCTACTAAACTATAAAATTCGTGTACATAGACAACATATATTCTCATATTAGAATGTAAATTAGATGAGATTCCTTTCAAGTAAATCATGGAAATATACATGTCCAGTTATGAAGGCCCCCAAACTGGGGATACTTGGGAAAAGGAATTAATGCTATAGTAAACTTTATTATTGAAATGTGAACATACCTAATCTCTACATCAACAGACTCTTAAATAGTTCAGGTGTTAGGACCACATAGGAAGTCAACCACAAGTTCAAAAAACAGCTAGAATACTCTTATACAAGATTATTTAAATCCTAGGGATTTTTATTTTTTACCTCAACTTAGTAGACATAATAATTTCTACTCTGGGGACTGGCTGAGCACTGCAAGTGCCATTATTTCTGAAGGTGTCAACTTGTAAAATACATGTAGAGGAAAAACAGAGGGTATTGAAAGAAGTAAGACCTGTGCATAGCCTAAATAAATAAATAAATAAATAAATAAATAAATAAATAAATCTACTATTTAAGATGGAAAACTCCAAAAAGAATAAGTTGTAGTTCCAGTAGTTGTAGTTCCATAAAATAAAGTTGAGAGTTGTATTATTGGAGGGGGGAGGATCTGACTCAAAAGCCAAATTCATTTTTTTTTACTATGAGTTTGACACTGTCTCTGGGACAACTTTCACAAAAGTGAGTTCTGCAATACACCATTTCTGTGATATATTTCACAAAAATAGCATTCCAGAATAAAATAAGTATTAAAGAAGAAAAAACTGTTTAATCGTGCTACAATATATTTAAAATACTATCATTTAACATGTAATAATTATGTAAGCTATTGACATATTTAAAAATTTTTGTATTAACTCTTCAAAATCCAGTACGTACTTTAAACATGTGTAAAAATAAGTATGGGTGTAAATGTATTTTTGCATGTGTTTGGTAATATTGCAATTCATATTACTTAAAAGAGTAATTATTTAAGCAAATAAATTAATGTAGGCATTTGGGGATAATGAAAAGAAAACTTTGTATTAATATGATTTGAGAAGCTGACAGAAGGGAGTAATTAAATGGTGAATTATCTGGATGTGAAAGGGAAAAACCACATCAGTGGTTACAGAATAGACAGGGGGATGTTAAGAACAAAGTAAATGGAGAAGCCAAAGAACTTATATGCATGACCTATGGACATGAACTAAGGGGGGCATTGCTGGAGGGAATGGGGTATTGGGTGGAGGAGAGCAAAAGGGGGAAAACTGGGACAACTGTAATAGCAAAATAAATAAAATATATTAAAATAATAATAATAAATTTTTAAATAATAAATAAATAATTTGTAGCCCTGGCTGGTGGCACAATGCATAAGGCACCAGCCTATGAACCCAAAGGTTGCTGGTTTGATTCCCAGTCAGGGCAAAAAGCCAGGTTGCAAGCCAGGTCTCCATCCAGGTCCATAGCTGGAGGCAGATGAAAGGCAACCATACATTGATGTCTCTCTCCCTCTCTGACTCTCTTCCTTCCCCTCTCTCTAAAAATAATAAATACAATCTTTAAAAAAAAAAAAAAAAAAGAATGATTTCTGCAGGGGTGAAAGTCACCAGCACTCCTCCTTGGAAAAGCTATCAAAAGATGGCATATAATTAATCATCAGCTATAAGCTTATTTTTTATTTCTCAATCTAATTTGTTGTGCAATGTTTCCATCTGTGTATGTAACAGAAAAATGCATTAGTTTTGCTATTCCAGGTAGATTGTGAACTTCTTAAAGATACGGACTGTGACTTCTCTTTCTCTGTGGCCCTAGTGTCCATCAGTGCCACAGACATAAAAGATGCTCAATAAGCATTTGGTAAATAAACGAATAAACCCTCATTCTGTTTCACTCAGTGTTTAATAGAAGCAATTCTCTTCCATTGCGTTTACCAAGTGAAATAACCTGCAAAAGTCTGCAGCGCAGTGCCTGGCTCACAGGGCCTGCCTTGTCTGTTAAATATGTTTCTCACCCTTGGAACGCTGTAACACTTTCAGATGGGTAAGTGCCAACAGTTGCTTTAAAAGTGTTAACTCTGAACAAAAGTAACAGAAAACATCTTTCCCCATATTCCCCTGTTAGTTGCAAATATGATGGGGGACCAAAAAAAAGGAATTATCTCCTTGAGGGTAAGACCACTACAGTACAGGCCTCCCCAGCTTCCCACTAGGTGAGTGTTCTAGGAACCCATCTGTATCAATGTACCAGCTGGCCTTGTTGTGAGAGGCTGCGTTTGGCTTCAGTGAATTTTTATGAGATCTCAACATGTTTCCCCTTTTTTTTTAAATATATATTTTTTAATTTTATTATTGTTGTATCACATCCATCCCCTGTGTTTTGCCCTTTTTTTAAAAATTTTATTGTTGTTGTATTACAATGTTTTGCCCTTTTTAATGATGGATGATTTACTAGTGCACCGGCCCCCACCGCACTGAGCATTCAGTGGTTTTTGACCAGAAACAGCTTGACCCCTGTGCCCCACTCTCACTATTCACCTGATCTCACCCAGAACAATTTTTTTGTTTGTTTCTGTGGATGAAAAATGTCCTCAAATGGAAACATTTTGCTGATGTGGAACAGGCGAGACAAAAAATGGCAGAAACACTAAAAGGCATCAAAATTGATTGAGTTCAAAAACTGTTTTGAGCAGCAAAAAAACAAACAAACAAACAAACAAAACCCACACATCTCAATAGGTGTATTGCTAATGGAGAGTCCTTGGAAGGTGACTGCAGTTTAAACACATAAGAATGCAATTTTTTTCATAAATAAATGTCAGGTTTTTGGGATCCCCTCTCATAAACTGCTCTTTAGTGGTGCAGAAAGAAATCCCTCCTTGTACTGCCTTTTCCTCTCCCACCTTTGCCCTATTTCTTCACCCTATCACACACAAAAATCAGATAATGTTTGGGTAATATTTACATACTTCACTTAACAATTTGGTTCCACGGGTGATCCTCAGAAAATAAAGGAAGAAAACCAATGTGATTTCTCTCCAGTTCACCATTACCTATGCCAGTCTTCCTAAGTCCACCCTAAAAGAGTGTGGCTATTCAGGCACACTCTGCCAGGGTCCTTCAGTCACCCCTGTTTTCTCTCTCTCAGGCTGTCCTCATTCTGTTCCATTATTGCACAAGAGGAATCTTTCTAAAACACTTATTTCCCTACTTGAGAACCAAAATAGCTCTTATTGCCAAGAGCAGTGGTTGCTAATTTTTATGGAGGACTTTTCTCACCCCACCCAAATATCTATGAGCAGATATCCAATAAGCATCAAATATAAGTTTTTCGATTTTCCTTGGATCCCAAGCTTCAAACCCTGAAAGCCAGGGAGAAGTTTCTACTCCCAGACCTAGCATCCAAGGTCCTCCAAAATGTTGCCAAGTTATCTCATCCCCCCAAATTCTCCTAACTAAATCCCAGGGAACTGTATCACCCAGAATGCTTTCCCTATTTACATTTCTAGGCCTTAGAAAACTAACCTAGAAGTCAGAAGCCCTGCATTCTATTTAGCTAAAGGACTTCATGAAGTCATATTCTTTCTAGTTTCCACGTGTGCAAATTGATGGAGCTGGTTTAGAACAATGGTTCCCAAAGTACAATACATGACCCAGTAATTTCTGCTGGCACACACTCTATTATTTTCTTTATTTTAAGAATTATGTGTGTTTATTTAAATGTGATACATGGAAAGCATATTTATAAATTTCGTATTTTTAAATTTGTAACATAAGATTAATATATAAGGCATACTATAATTTACAGTTTTACATAGCACAAAAATAAATGTTAAAAGTGAGTCAACCTGAACTTTAAGTATATATTAAGCAAATAATTAGTGATATAAAGATACTGCAAAAATTAGCCAATCTGAAGATTCAGATACACAGAACCAATAGATTTCTAAGGCCTTTCCCAGCCGTCAGCCATGATAGTTCCTTAGACTCTTCAAAAACTTTGCTCCCAGAGCAGAACATAAATTCCTCTCAGACACGAAAAGGTAGAAAATCAAAAAATTATCTTTTTATTCTCAAAGGGAAAGGAATTTAATTTTTTTTTTTTTTTGATGGAGACAAAGAAAAAGGATTTGTTATGAGCTGACCAAAATAGACCAGGAGAGTATTTCTAGGAACAGAATTCAGATCTTGCTCCCTTGGGACTGGCATTGACGATTTTGTTGTTACCAACCGATGGCAAAGTTATGACTTAAAGCATAAATGAGCACAATTTCTTTCTTAATGGTCAACACATACATGTTCAGGTCAGTTAGGAACTTCTGCTGCTCCCTTCAACTACTCCAAGTTTGATGAACAGAAGGCAGACTTCCTTGGGGAATGGCAAGTTTTAGGGTTGCCTCATGGATAGAAATTGAATCAACTTAGAACACAGAGAGAAGTATCATAACTATGAATGCACTAAAGGATTGCCATGAAAAAGTGTCCTGTGTGCTGCACAGCACACAAGGCTATGGTCATTTGTATTCAAAATATTTATGTTTCAGAGACCAAATATCATTCAATAGATTTATAGGTAGGTAGGTAGATAGATAGATAGATGTATATTACACCAACAGAGATGAAAGTTTTTTCTGGGTGTGTATTTCCCGCCCCCCTAATTTTAACACAACCATCCTAATATCCTTCTCTTCACATAACACAAAGTCTTAGGAATTGGCAGCTCTTTCCTTCTTTAATAGCAATCCAGAGAATTGCCTTGTTCACTTCTCTGTTATCCCATAAGGCAAAATCAAATCTAAGCACGGGGGGCGGGGGGAGTTGTTTAATGGGTATAGACTTTCCATTTTGCAAAATGAAAAAGTTCTGGAGATTGGTTGCACAACAATGAAATATAGGTAATTCAATTGAACTATACACTTAACAAAAAAAAAAAAAATCAAACCTACACAGAACATATTGGATATTAAATCTGAAGAGACTCCAATAATCTTGGGTTGAAATAAACCCTGACAAAGCAAAATAAGAAAGGGACTTTAAAAGCATGTGGCGTACATTTAAAAATACATCTAAGGCCCTGGCTGGTGGCACAATGGATTAGGAGCTGGCCTGTGAACCCAAAGGTCACTGGCTCAATTCCCCAGCCAGGGCACATAACCAGATTGCAAGCCAGGACTCCAGCCTGGTCTGTAGCTGGAGGCAGGTGAAAGGCAACCACACATTGATGCCTCTCTCCCTCTCTGCCTCTCTCTCTACCTGTCTCTGGAAATAATAAATAAAATCTTAAGAAAAAAGAAAAAGATGCATCTAGCTAATGCCCCCTAGAAATAAGCTCATTAAAAGGAATGTAAAGCAGCTCTGAATGAGCAATGGGTGATAGAAATGATAAGGAGAAGCCAAGAGATCTCTTACAAAGAATGAAAAACATTATATCCAAAAAAAAAAAAAAAAGTCACATATAAAAAGATAGCTCTGACATGATAGGCTAAATGGAGAGATAATGAACAAGGTGGAGGGGCACACATGAGATCATTTGACTAGTGGTTAGACCAGAGCACACAGAAGTCTCATCTTCCCCTCTTCTCCACCCAGTGCTTCATCATTTATAGTTCTCATTTAGAAGAAAAAAAACGAAAGCACAATTTTTAACCAGTCAACTGAGAGCTCAGAGCCTTAGATCCTTTGAATTGGGATTAAATAACAGTTCCCCTTGAAACTCCTTCTCTCCATTTCCTCATCTCTAAAGCAAGAGCAGGACAACTTGGGGGTCTAGGATCTCTGCCTGCAGAATAAAGGATTAATAGCAAAGTTAGTTGCAATGTTTGATTGTTGGCCTCATCTCTTCCATCTGAATAACATGCTACCTGACACTGCATAGAAAAGAGATCTTAAAATTACATTTAGAGGAAAGTGAACCTATGAGGTATTGCTAGGGTTTTAGGCATTGAGAAAAAAGTGAAATTTGAGAAGTGATAATTTTGCATCTTACAGATAACATGATGAAGAGGGGAAAAAAGAAAAACCAAATATAGATTTAAAAAGAACTCTGAAAACCCAACAAGAAGGAAACAACTCCACTTTTTAAAATGGGTTAAAGGCTTTAACAGACACCTCACCAGAGATATACAGGTGGCAAATAAGCATATGAAAAGATGTTCCACACTATACTTCATCAGGGAAATGCAAATAAAATAACAATGAGATACCATTACTCTACACCTCTTATAATGGCCAAAACCTGGAATGCTGATGACACTAAATGCTTGTGGGAATGCAAAATGGTACAGCCACTTTGGAGGACAGTTTGGTGGTTTCTTACAAAAATCAGCATAATTTTACCACACAATCCAGCAATAGCACTCCTTGATATTTACCCAAAAGACTTCAAAACTTTTGTCTATGCAAAAACCTACAAATGGATATTTTTTTATTTTGTAGTAGCTTTATTCATAATTGCCAAAACTGGAGAGCAACAAAGATTTTCTTCAGCAGGTGAACGTACAATTCAACTCTGGTATAGCGAGGCTGAAATATTACTCGGTGCCAAAAGGAAATGAGCTATCAAGCCATGAAAAGACACAGAGGAATCTTAAATGCATATTAGTAAGTGAAATAAACCCACCTGAAAAGGCGACATACTTTATGATTCCAACTATGTGACATTATGGAAAATCAAAACTATGAAGACATTAAAAAGGTCAATGGTTGCCACGAGTTGATGGCTAGGAGACAGGTAAGCAGAGCCCGGAGGATGTTTAGGGCACTCTGCATGACACCACAGGATGGGTACATGTCATTATACATTTGTTCAAACCCACAGAATGTACAACACTCAGAGTGAAACATGATGTAAACTATGGATTTCAGGTGTCAGCATAGGTTCACTGAATGTAATAAATCTACCCATTTGGAAGGCTGTGCATGTGCAGGGCCAGGCAGTAATGGGAAATCTCTGTACCTTAGGCCCAATGTTGCTGTAAACAAAAGTACTCTAAAAAATAAAGTCTTTATAATTTTTAAAAATAATAACTGAACAAGGTTATTTAAAAAAATAATAGAGCCCTGGCTGGTGGCACAGTGAATAAAGTGCTGGTCTATGAACCCAAAGGTCGCAGGTTCGATTCCCCAGCCAGGGCACATAACCAGGTTGCAAGCCAGGTCTTCAGCCAGATCTGTGGCTGGAGGCAGGTGACAGGCAACCATACACTGATGTCTCTCTCCCTCTCTTCCTCTCTCCCTTCCCCTCTCTCTGAAAATAATAAATAAAATCTTTTAAAAATATATTATATAAAAAGATAGATATATTTGGAAATGGGAGAGGATAGGAGTACAACATGATTCTAAATTGAAGGGAATGCAGGGAGTTATTTAACAGAAGTGCCATAGAAGGCAGAAGTACTACGTTCACTTACAATCCAAGACAAAACATGGCAAACAGAACAAGATGAACAAATTGATATTTCTCGGGAAACTAATGAGATAGAGCAAATTCTTTATTAAAACATTCAAGAAATAACATTACAGAGTTTAGAAAGTAGTCTTGCTCTTTCTGAATCTTAAACATCTTGAGTCAGTATAACAAATTATGATCATTATTTCATTCCTTTAATTGTTATTAAGTTATTCAATTATATACTCTAATATCAAATTCATTTTCACTGGGGCCCACATCAGACTCATGGTTGCCTTCAAAGGTCAGGAATGTAATGTTAGGACTCTATAAATGTAACTACTCCTTAATAGTTACGTGAACCAGGTAGGAACAAGGTGCCAGGCCAAAGGTGCCGAGCCAGATAAAACAAGGTGGGGGACCAGATTCAGCCTGTGGGCCTTGTGTTTCCCACCTGTGCTCATTTAGAGGATGTTTCAAATATTTCAGATGCATTTGGCTTATAGCCAAAATTACAGAAATGATTTATTCTTCCATAGTTATCTTGCTTTGATGCTGCCTCTTTAGAGTTTTTTTCATTCTTGACCTCATATTTATTTCTTTCTTGGCCAGTCAGAGTATGCAGTCAAGTCAGTTGTTCAAGAAGATGCTGGATATCATAGAACGGCATTCTGTGGCCTCATATGCTGACGGCACCCTGACTGGATGTTTCTTCTTAGAGCATGTTTTTTTCTCAAAAGCCTGTAGCTACTGGTATTGTCTCTTAAATTTGGGGGTCTCCAAATGAAATTGTCTAAGACAAAGCATCATTTTTATTTCCTTTATTATTATTATGTTTTGCATTCCTTTTGCTTGAGGATTTTTTTTCCTTATCCATGTAGTTCATGAAAATTGAGAGAATGTGACAGTCATGGACTGGTTTAAAAACAAGTTTTCCAAAAAAGAATGTGTTTCTACATATATACATTTGTTATGAATTTTACTGTTAAGTAGATATGTAGCCCTCAAACAATAAATCTTAGTATATGTACCATTTTCTTTATTCTAAATCCCTTGTAGTAGTAGCTAATTGATCTTCATTGAATAATTTTCTTGATTTTTACTGAATTTTTGTTAAATAGACATTCTATGATGACAATCAAGAAATGAGTGTGGTTCCAACATGGATGTCGGCAGATAGTTTCTTTTACATTTACAAGATGAAAGAAAAATCACAAACACTTATGTCAGAACTTCACTCATCTGTCAATGGCCTGACTAAATTCTTCTCTTAGCATATAATTTTTTAATACTAGATTATTTCTCCAATTTTGATGCTTTTATCAATATTATGACTAAAGACACAGCATAGTACTTTTGCCCACACTTGATTTATAAAAGTGAGAATATTTACATTTCAGATTAATAAACTCAAATTTTTTAACTTTAGGGCACCCTCTTTGCTTTAGTTTGAATGATTTTGAATGACAAGAAAACATAATTGGGGACTTCATCACTTATGATTAAAAGAGAGAGAGAATAACCAAATTGTGTCTTAGTAGAAAACACTACCTCTAGCTAACTAGTTAGCTAACAAAGTCTCTTTTATAGTTTGCTAATTCATAAACTCAGTGTCCTTATAGAAGAAGGCAAGAAATTCACAGCACAGCTTCTAAATAAATTTAGTGTTTTTAGATTCAAAACAGTTTTCTTTAATTTCTTTTAAAGTCAACTCTTATGAAAAGAAGACACATATTTCTGATTTCACATGTTTCCTTTGTAAAGAGAGGCTTATATTATTTTTGTCATACATGCATTTTCTAGCTCAGTCTGACCTCTCCTTAAGAGTTTCTATCACTATTTCACAGAGGTTGAGTTTTCTGGAAAAATATTGAGAATCCCCATTGTTGTTTTTAAACTTCTGATTTCTTATCCTTAAATATCATTAGGTATATACTATCCATTCTCAGAACTATACTCATACATTTTCTCTAAAACTTCAGAATATTCCCTTCCTTCATCTTTCCATAGAGTCTATATTGTTGTTCTTGTTCTCCTCTTTCTGTATTTACCATCAAATGAGGAAAGAGTTATCAATGTTTGCCAGAAGCCTGCCCTCCTGAATGCTGGTTCTTAGATCCATACCTAAAAAACAACACAGTATACATTTCTTGAATTAAACAGGTATACATCATATGTAGCTTTACTATTCTGAATTTAAATAACCCTTTAACTCCATTGCTTGATTCTCTCATACTCTGGATTACTGCAATATGCTAAAAAGTCAGGATATAATGCTCAGGATATAATGCTGTCTGATCTACATCTCTACGTCTCTAGTCTTAATCAAGAGGACCAACTCTCTCAAGATCTAATGCGCTGTCTCAGCACCCTCATACATTCTGCTCTGTGCTTTTCTAGGAGCTCCAGGTTCTGAAAGGATCCAAAAAGAGCAAAGCGAGTTTGGGGAGGCATAATACATTGGCTCTTTCAAAAACAAAATCCATGGGTACAAAAATGAATGGTCAGTTATCTTTGATTTTATTTATTATTTTTAGAGAGGGGGGAAAGTAGAGAAGCAAAGAGGGAGAGAGACATCAATGTGCCTTTCACCTACCTCCAGCCACGGACCTGTCTGGAGAACTGGTTGCAATCTATTTATGTGCCCTGGCTGGGAATTGAACCAGCAACCTTTGGGTTTGCAGGCTGGTGCCTTATCCATTGTGCTACCAGCCAGGAAATAGTCAGTTATCTTTGTGAACAAATTCTGGAACTCTTGTCCAAAGACCTGACAGTGAAGGAAGCATAGAATATCTCCTCCCTTTCTTTCAGATAGATGAGATATTACTGTTTTATAAAATAAAGTGCAGATAGGCCAACTATGCTTTTCTAAATACAATTCCATTGACATTTATATATATGTATGTATGTATGTATGTATGTATGTATCCATGTGCAAATAGTATATACGTGTATGTATATATGAATCTATCAATTGCTCACTTGGATATATTTGATCAAAGTTCAATTGGGTATGGTTTCCACACTATTACTAAAATTTAGTTAATTAACACAGAAGCCTAGAGTGTGTGGATGGATGGATGAAAAGACAGCAAGGAAGGAAGAAAGGGAGGGAGGAGAGGGGAAGAAAGAAAGAAATTTTGGAAATTACTATCATCAGGGGCAAACTTCAGCCAACAGGGATGAAATCAAAGACTAAATGTCCCAGATATCCTATCCCTGTGTGGGATAATTCCAACATATGCTACACATGGCTTCTCAATGGATCTCTGGCAGAATTGGGATCTAGAGTCCCACAACTCCTTCATGCATTTTATGGACTTTTTCTTACTCCCTTACTTGTGCTTACAGCCTCTCAAATAAACTACTTGCACACAAGCCCTATGTCAGTGTTGCTTTTGGGTAAATCCAAAGCAAGACACAGCTTCTATAAAATGTTTACATAGTGAACATTTGTTTTGATTTAAGAATTTCAGCCTGAGATTTCAGCCAGTTTCAGCTAAGACAATAATAAGACTTCAGTCTTCAGATGGCAATGCCATCTCATAAATGTACTCCATTATTTTTCATTTCTATTTCTTATTTTCCCCTCATCCTTTGTTGGTCTCTACTCTATGAGAATGAGTTCATTAAAATAATTTACATATACATGACCTCCTCTGATTCTCCCATTCCTTCCTCAGCCAGTCTGCAGAAAGACAGTTCTTCCAAGGATGCCTTTCTGGAAGTACTACCAGTGTTGGAACCAGCCAAGGAGAGACTTAGTGATCTGGAGGTCTAAAGATTGGGGCTGTTTCCTTTGACTCTTTGCCTTCATATCAATATCAATGCAATAATAATCCACCCACAAGGACTTAACAACAATTAACTACTGACTTACCATAAAATTTTATAGGGGGCTTACTCTAATTCTACAATTTCCATTAAGATCTTTGGAAGAGCCATACATAAGTGACAAATGCCCTTTCTGTCACACAGAGCTGAATGAGAACTACAGAGACAGTTGCAGGCCTCCCTGGGGTGGATATTTTTAGGCCCATTCAAAAGTTTTCAATTGCTTTTCCAATTGTTTCTGAGTCAGGTTGATTCTTTGCTCTCTGAAGAAGAGGAACAAGGCTGCTGTTTAGTTTTTTGAGTTGGGAGATATTATAAAGGGGGTCCTAAAGGATTCAGACACATCTGGAGAAAAGTGCTCCAATCAACACTGCCGGGGGCCCAAGGCTCACTGCTGGTGCTATTTTGTTTATAAAGAAGCAGATGGCTCACAAGAAGTGTGCCTGTTTCACTTGCTTACAACAAAAGACCTCAAGCTCTGGTTTTGGATGGGTAATACCATGATTAAGCTATCTAATCCACTTGCCTCTGAGATTCAGGTTCAAACAAGGGTCATCTCAAAGTAGAACAGACAATTCCCAGGATGTCCATGAGATGGTTGGCCTCAGGGGCATTTGACCTCAGAGGGATTCTGCCCAGTGCCAAGGAAAATTTTACTCAACTTTATACAAAGCTTACAAGTCTCAGTAGACACAAGAGGGGGACTAAAGCCAGCATCTTCTAAAGATTATTTTTCTGGTCACATGGAGAGTATATGGGTAGATTGTACTGGGGTGAAATGTACTTCATTTCCAACATCCCTGTGACCATGCTATGACCAAATGACCCAGGCACACTTTCCAGGCTGGATTGAGTTTTTCTTCCTTGTCCTTCATTTTAAGGTTTACTTCCAATAAATACAACACTGTCAGACCCAGGAGGTCCTCCTCACAGAGCCTCAGACACAGGTGTTTAAGGCTTCAAGTAATTTTCCCACAAACTTACCTCAGAAACAAGGCTGGGGTAAGAAATGGTTACATGTCTCATTTGGGGGGTCATAAGGCTTAGAATCCAGTAAATGATAATGCCTACTGAACATTTGCCATGAACCAGATACTGTGTTCTGAGTGTTCTACATTCTGTAGCACACTGGTGTTTCCAAAGATGGCTGTAACAACCTACCCCATTCATCTCATAGGCTTTCATTATGGAATGATGTTGACATGACTCCTATCTGTGACCTTTCCCCTTGAACTGCAATGAATCTTTACAGCTCCTTCATCCAACAGCATATGGGAAAAGTAAACTCATGTGATTTCTAAGGCTAGTTCATAAGAGGTGGCACACATTCCATATAGTCCTGTTGGAACACTTGCCCTTGGAACCCAGGCTTCATGCCGTAAGGAAGCCCAAGTCACATAGAGAGTCCAGACAAAGGTGTTGCGGCCAATAGTTCTAGCTGAGGTCAAGATAATACCAGCACCAGCTAACTGAGCAAGTACTTAACAGACCCTAAAAAAAAAAAAAAAAAAATGACCCATCTGAGCCAAATCAACTACTAGAGCCATGAATAATAATAGTAAAATGATCATTGTTGTTTTGACACACTGTTTGGAGTTATTATGAAGTAATTATGTCATTGGAAAACATTTATAAACTTACTTAATTTTTATAGGAACCCAGTGAAATAGGTATTATTACCCTATTTTCCAGATGATGAAAAACTAGGGCACTGAATGGTTAAGTAATTTGCCCAGGTAAGTGGCAAAACTTGGTTTTGAACTTAAGCAGTCTGATTTATCATAGCTTATGTTCTTAAGCTATATTCTATGCTGTTTCTTTAATGTTCTTTTTCTTTATAAAAAGACACTGAGAACAAGAAAAAGTGAAAAATCGGTGCTAAAAGAGATGGGAGAGAGGCTTCTCTTTCAAGCAGGTAGTATCCACCAATTCAAAACTCCTTTAGCCATTAGCTGTGTCCCTATCTGGAAGACTGGGCAAGTACAGACCTCTTTGGGAACTTGGCACCCATTTCTTTCCACACCTGTGATGCCAGGAGTTGGTGCTGGAGGTGGCTCCAGAGAAGCCACTCACTGAACTCCACTCCCTTCTGTCTCATTTCCATTATGGGAAGATTTACTTCCCCTACCTGACCACAGAATGCACCTTTGAAGAACACCAATTTCTCTAGGGTGCTTTAACAAACCAACAAGCTACACTGCCAAATCTGAAGGTTGTCCTGGCTGAGTGGTTTAGTTGGTTGGAACATGATCCTATACACCAAAAGGCTGTGGGTTTGATCCCAGGTCAGGGTACCTGCCTGGGTTGTGGGTTTAATCAGATCATTTATAGGAAACAATCTATTGATATTTTTCTCAATCAATCTTTCTTTCTCTTTCTTTCTTTCTTTCTTTCATTCTTTCTTTCATTCTTTCTTCCTTCCTTCCTTTCTTCCTTTCTTCCTTTCTTTCTTCCTTTCTCTGTCTGTCTCTTTCTCTCTCAAAATCAATAAACATATCCTCAGGTGAGGATAATTTTTTTAAGCTGAAGCTTGAAGACAGGGATGTGTAAATATTCAGCAGCAATTCCACAGTAGTCATCTGGGGGCCCCAAAGTGGTTCCCTGAACTTACAGGGGCAGATAGAGTGATTTGCTTATGACCCCCAGAGAGAAGTAATATCAAACCTTCATATTTCCCATATAATGTGGGAAGTGCCAGGAAATTTAGAATAATATCACCTGAAACATCACATCTGGCTGCCCCAACCAACAAGCAACCCACAAGTCATGATGATGTCTTAAGTTGTAACTTGGTTCTACAGAAAAGAATGGAATTGCCTTCATGAGAACAGGCCCTTTGAAGTGAGGGACACTGGAAAAAGAAACAAGTTACATAAAAATTATACCTAAATGTTTGCAGATAAAATTTAAAGGCAGCTCACACCATAGGGACAACTAGCCAAAACTTGAGCAGGCAGAGATACAAGCAGCCTGGCTTTCTGAAGAACAATAAATTATTTCCTTCCTCAGAAGTGACACAAATGACTCCAAACTGTTCATTTTTAAACCAGTCTGATTACCCCTTGAGCTTCACATGGATTTCACAGCACTGGCAGGAAAATCTATCAGCATTAAAAAGACATTAAATTACTGAGTCTCAGACAGGCAACTTCAAATTAAAACTACTGATGTGAAAATAAAAATCCAAATGAACCAATACTTTCCTTCTAGTCCCTTCTAGTGCCTAAGATCTATCCAACTGAGTTTTACCCTCCTGCCAAACCTCTCCCATGCCCCTCACATCTCCATCTGCATACTCCCAAGCATCCCAGGGCTCATGTTACATGCATACCTCACTTTATATTAATGAACATTTCTTTAAAATTGTATGTCAGATTGGATTCCATCAAGACAGCAGCATAGGCAGACATGGCTCACCCCTTTGCACAACCACATCAAAATTACAACCAAAATATAGAAAAACCATCAGCCAGAATCATCAGAAGTCTAGTTGAATGGAAGTCTGACAAAAACAGAATTAAAGAAACCATATCCATTGAGATGAGTAGGAGGGGTACAGACGCCAAATGGGCTAGTCCCTCACTTGTGTGTGATGGGTAAAACCCAGGAGGGATATCTCAGGAG
The DNA here is from genome assembly GCA_004026585.1 of Noctilio leporinus. Lineage (NCBI taxonomy): Eukaryota > Metazoa > Chordata > Mammalia > Chiroptera > Noctilionidae > Noctilio > Noctilio leporinus. Next base: position 135,190 of record PVIW01004288.1, read on the forward strand.
TGAGGCATCCCAGCCCCACACCAGGTACCCCAGCCCAGTGTTCCAATGCTAAGAAGATAAGTCTCTACAACTTTTGGCCACAAAAACCAGGGAAAATTGAGTTGGTGGGAGAAACTGCTGGATCCCTAAGCAGTTCCTCCCAAAGAACCCATACATGGACTCACCTTCTCAGACTCACTCGTTCTGAGCTTCAGCACTGGGGTAGCAGCTTGAAAGGCTGGTCTTGGCTCAGGTTTCACAACTTCCTAAATCCTATCAAACAAGCAACCACTGCCTCAGTGAGCTCCAGACCCAGCACTAGCAGCAGCCTGCTGAGAATCTAGCTTGGCTTCACCTGGAAATCTCCAAGCCCAGCACAAGTAGCAACCATCTCAGATTGCTTTATAGCTCAGGCAGGGTACCCCGGGCAAAACACAAGTGGGGGCTGACCGTGGCCTGCATCACCCAGGAAACCCCAGTGTCAACACACCCAGTGGACAGCTACAGACAACATCAGAGCACCACCACTTTGTTCCTGCACAGCTGATCCTCCATAGAGGTGAAGGTTGGTGGTCAGTGGTCACAGCCAGTCCTTGCACTTGACTAGCCTGGCTAAATCCCTCCCATTGACCTGCCAATAGCAACCAAAACTCAACTATAAGAAGAGAAGGTACTCAGCCCATATGAAGGGCATACCTCTAGTACCCAGCTTGTGTGATAGGGGAGGCTGTGCCCCTGGACCCTACAGGACACCTACTATATTAGGCCATATTCCCAAGACATGGAGTCAAAGAAGCTCTACCCCACACACAGAAACAAACCCAGGGAGGATGCAAAATTGAAGAAGCAAAGAAATATGTCCCAAATCAAAGAACAGAACAAAACCCCAGAAAAAGAACTAAATGAAATGGTAATAGTCAACCTATCAGATGCAGAGTTCAAAACACTGGTGATGAGGATGCTCATATAGAGTGTGGCCACAAAATAAGGGAAGAAGTGAAGGTTATACAGAGTAAAGTAAAGAAAAATATACAGGAAAAATATACAGGAAACCAACAGTGATGGGAAGGAAGCTGGATTTAAATCAACAATTTGGAACAAAAGGAAGAACCAAACTTTCAACCAGAGCAGAAAGAAGAAATAAGAATAAAAAAAAAAAAAAAAAAAGGAGAGGCTTAGGAACTTCTGGGACAACTTTAAAGATACCAACCTCTGAATCATAAGGGTGCCAGAAGGAGAAGAGGAAGAGCAAGAAATTGAAAACTTACGTGAAAAAATAATAAAAGAAAACTTCTCTAATTTGGTGAAGGAAATAGACATAGACGTACAAGTCCAAGAAGCACAGAGTCCCAAAACAAGTTGGATCCAAAGAAGACAACACCAAGACACATAATTAAAATGCCAAAAGTTAAAGATAAAGAGAAAATCTTAATAGCAGGAAAAGAAAAAAAAAGAGATCTCTACAAAGGAGTTACTTACTATAAGACTGTCAGCTGGTTTCTCAAAAGAAACTTTGCAGGCAAGAAGGGCCTGGCAAAGAAGTATTTAAAGTGGTGAAAAGCAAGGATCAACAACCAAGATTACTCTATCCAGAAAAGCTAACACTGAGAATGAAAGGGCAGATAAAGTGCTTCCCAGACAAAGCTAAAGTTCATCATCACCAAGCCATTATTATATGAAATGTTAAAGGAACTTCTTTAAGAAAAAGAAGATCAAAACTATGAACACTCATAGCAGCACTATTTACAATAGCCAAGTGCTGGAAACAGCCTAAGTGCCCATCAGTGGATGATTGGATCAAAAAACTTTGGTACATTTACACAATGGAATACTATACAGCAGAAAGAAAGAAGGAACTCCTACCCTTTGCAAAAACATGGATGGAACTGGAGGGTATTATGCTTAGTGAAATAAGCCAATCAGTGAAGGACAAATACCATATGATCTCACCCATTACAGGACAATAATGAACAAAACTAACAACAAGCAAAACAGAACCAAATATATGAATACAATGAATAGGCCTTCAGTGGTCAAGGGGAAGGGGTTTGGGGGGAGGGGGAGGGGGGAGGCAGAGGCAAGGAAGGGGAGAAGTTTAGACAAGAACCTAGTATAAAGGAACCATGGACATGGACAACAGGTGGGACTGACTTTGGGGGGGATGGG